>QVNZ01000188.1:0-10014 GCA_014825645.1 Pseudomyrmex dendroicus
ATGATGATGATGATGACGATGACGATGATGATGATGACGACGAACTACGGCGGCGACGACGACGGCGACGACGACGACGGTGGTGGTGTACTGATGATGAGGACGACGAGACAACGGTGAGTGGTGTTTAAGGCCCGGGCGCAGTGTTTTGATATCGTGTAGTGCCTACATAGCCGTGATGCATAAATTGGACTGTCTGGCTGAAAGAGCGGTGCAATGGTGCAAGCCCCACAAAACCGAAACCAGTTTGCTTACGCTCGCCGCTGCGAAGTCGCGCTCCAGTCCAATCCGATTCAACCGTTTACCACTCTCCGCGGTGTACGCGAGCCCCGCCTTAATCAGGATCGTTGCGAGCCACTCCGGGCACCCCGGGGTACACCCGGGCCATTTTTCGCTTCCACAAAGCTCCACTTTGTAATTCTTCAAATATCCTTTTTTTTATCAAATCTTTTTGCTCATCGCTCGGCTGCACAGAGAAACTGTGAGTGTGTCTTGTATTAAAATTTCGTTGCATGTTTCTTCAAGTACTTTAATACTTTCCAGGTCTCTCCCATCACAGTGTGAGAAAAATCCGCCGCATTTTTGGTATCAAGTAACTGATCAAATAATATTTCTGGATGATTGAAACTTGATTCTGGACCTTGATGAGTTCTTGGAAAACAATTACACAAAGCCAGACTTCTCCGATTGCGTCGTATGTGAGGATAGAGAACATGCTGTGTGAATATTGTTGAAGATAAAATTTTATATTCTACAACTTCGAGCAGAGAACGTTTCGACGTCCCGGGCCATCTACTTCGGATCTACAACGTGATTTGAAATAACGCTCAAGCATAGGCCAAATAGGAGCAAACGTAATTATTCTATATATTATTAGAATTACTCATTGGATATAACATGTAGAAAAATAACGAACATTTCCGCGTTGGATTTCATGTTTTTCTTCAGCTGAAGAAATTTAAATTTAGACGTAACGAAAACTTGTTAGAGTTTGAAAACTGTATTCGGTTCACGCGAGAGTATATACAATGAAATTCATTTAATCCTTTGTGGTAGGTCCGTGTGCGAAGAAACAACGAACTTTCGCGCGTTGTGGAAACTTTGCACATTTTTTCAAGTCCGCAAATATTGTGGAGTAAAGCGCGAGAGAGGTGAGTCAAGGAAGCTCACGGTCTCGTCTCGAAGAGCAAAGCACAAGGACCTTCGACAAAAGTGCAACGAATTAGCGGAGTCAAGAGAGACGATCGCGCGTCTTTCTCCTTCTCTTTGGTCGCGCGATTTTTGTGCGAACGCGCGCATCCCAAGCCCAATGTGTATTGCGCGTATACACGCATACGTGCACGAACGCATGCCTGTGACCTCGGCGCGTCTCAGCGCATCACAGACAGAGAGAGAAAGAAAGAAAGAGAGAGAGAGAGAGAGAAAAAGATGACATGATAATGTTTTACTTATTAAATGTGCGCTCTGGAAAGGTCCTAAGCGCAAAATAAACCGGAAACAAAAGTCTAAGTGACAAAATTAATTAAACAAAAAGGACAAAATGACAGAGAGGGACGATCTCGCGACGTTCCTAATGATGATACGGCCCTGCGGTGCCAACCGTAAACTCCGTCTGGTTGGGAGCACACGCACCCGCGTCTCCCGTCGCGGCGCGGCGTAGCGCGGTTTCGTCGAAGCGCGTGCGAGAGCGAGACCGCGTCAACCGGCTGGTTCGCTCTCGCTCGCTCGCTCTCGTCGCTCTGCAGAAACCTGTTCAGCCTGGAACTTGTACTTTCTTGGCGATTATTTTTATCTGTTGAGAATCGCGCGCACGTACGTAGGCAGGCGAGCGAACGAACGAACGAACGAACGAGTGAGCGAGCGAACAGGCTGGCTGGCTGGCAAGCAGGCAGGCAGGCAAGCAGGCAGGCAGGCAGGCGAGCAAGCCGGCCGGCCGTGCGCGCCGCGGCACTGCCGGAAGCGGGCCGTCCTGGAAACTATCAACGGCCGGACACGCCGCGCCGGCTGGCCGGCTACGAGCGCACTTCAGGCCGCACTTTCGCCGCAAAAATTCAATTCTCCCAAAGTACACCGCGCATCGCAACGCCCTGTTTCTCGCGTTCGCCCTGTTCCTCTTTTCTCTCTTCCCTCGTTTCCCTTCTGGAGCATTCTCTCTTTTCCCGCGTTCTCTCTCTCTTTCTCTTTCTCTCCCTCTTCTCTCCCTCTTTTAATCCTCTCTTTCTCTTCTCGTCGTCTTTATTCCTCCACTTTCTCCATTTCCTTCTCCCTCGTTTTATCTTTATCTCCCTTCCTCCTCGCTCCCTCCGCGCGTCTCGATTCCTCCTCGCGCCGTTTCTCTCGACGACGCACCAATTGGCCGTCTGCGTCGTGCAGACAATGCACTTTTTTGCATAGCTACGGCGCGGCCATTGTCGTGGGAGGTTGAAATTTCAGCGAATTCCTCACTCCGTTCGCTGCGAACTTCTGTGTTATAGAAAAAGATCACAAGGTTTTTAATTAAATTGTCATTTCCCGTACACAAATCTCTCACGGATTGATGTCGAAAAAATCGATCACGCCAACAGTCGAATTGCATACAATTGCAATTCATAGATTTGTATATTTTCAATAGATTCGCGTGCAGTTTCTAAAATACTTGCGCTGTTAATTCCCACACAGCGTTGTGCAATGACAAATGTTCTTGAACCGCCGATGTGCCGGCAGATTGGCAGCGAATTCACGCGACCGCGCGAACAAAGCCCGTGTGCTACACATTCCGCCGGCCGAGAGTCTTGCTGTTTATTTAACGGCAAATTGCCGGTAAAAATTCCGACCAGATTCATCTCGAACGAGAATCTTTTCTTTCGGTTTTCGTTGCTATTCGAGTCTTTGTTGCTGCCGCCAATCTACCGTCAAGAATCGGTGGACATTTTGTCGACGGACTTGCAACAGAGAGTCTCTTCTGCTGCGCTTCCGCCGACAGTCTCTCAGACCGTTGAACCCTTTTTTTTTTCACGACGAAGTAAGTCGCAAAAATTTGGTTTCTTTTCTCTTTCAGACTTTGCCATCGGGAGGAGTTTACGCCCCGAACATGTGCGAAGCATCGAGGCGATGATCCAGTAGCTGAAAAGAGAAGATACTTTTCCCGACGACAATACTTAATGACCGCGTCGCGCAGGTTTAGTTTGTTTCCCACGTTAATATCGACGATCCGCGCTACGAGTGTGTAGACAGTGAGGAAGATTTTTCTCAGGAGCCCCTCCTCTCTTTCCTCCGTCCTTCTCTCTCTTATTCTTCACTTGCCTGTCCTCTCCCTCGCGCGCTCGCGACTACTACACACATGCATAAACAGCCGTGGCATTAACATGAGGCCGCAAGTAGACCCCCAGCGAGTCGGCGCTGTTTCCTCCTCGCTTCTTCTTCGCACAAACTTGTTTCGTCGCTGAGAGAAATTCTCCCTTTTCCGCAGATAAATAGGGGTGAACCTGTATTGCAAGACAATAATACCACCGCCCGGTTCGAGAACGGCCGTGTGTAGCGTATAGAGGAGAGAGTCTGAACGAAAGCAGGGAGAGAAGAGCGCGCGCACACACGGGAGAAGGAACCCCTCTTCCTTGGAAGAGAGGAGAGAACCCCTTGGGGGGTCGTTGGACCAGGGCGCTATATGTGGATTATCATAATAAAAGCCGCCTAAATGTTATCTCGTATTAAGTCATACTTTTGTTTTCCTCTTATGGCTCTGGGAACTTTGCCCGCCTAGCAAGGGAAGTGCACTTTTTTATTTCAAAACGCTATACGTGCACTCGGAGAAAGAGAGAGAGAGAGAGAGACACTACAGCCGGACGACGCATCAGTTAACCCTCCCAGAAAAAGGGTGGGATGAGTCGAATTACACGAGACGAAAAATTGCCAGATGGAAATTGTAATAAGAATCCGCGGGAGAGAGAGATCGGACGACGACACGGATTTGTGATCGTCTCGAATCGGGAGTTCCGCGCGGGAACTCGTTTAAGGTTAGCTCCGGAGCGCGGGAATTTCGAAGAAACCTGCTCCCGAAAGAATCTATCGACGAATCCGCCGAGAATAACAAACGTTTGGCCGGGATGAGCGAAACGATAATTCTTGACAAAAATGCTATTTCGCCTGGACGGGGGTTTAATCGAAGACAATCTATAGTGTATTAGGACACGGGATTGTCACGGGGAAAAACTTGAGCGAATTTGCCAATCACAGGTGAGCAATGTGAGGAATACACCTGGGACGTTTTCTTCAAAGCTCGTCTGTGATTGGTCAATTCGCTTATTGCACCAGTTTTTTTTCGGCCTTACATTCATCGAAACTCAACGTTAAGCGCGACATAAGTTAGTCAGCGGTGACGTCATAACTCAAGACTCTAGACAACGCGCACAACTGGGCGTGTTTACCTCGGATGCGCGCGTGGTCAGCGCGATTTCGCCAATACAAACAAGATAAGGTGCGAGGTAAGGTGATTCGAAGATCTATTTTCTTTTCGATTCATTCGATACCTGCCACAAGATATCTAACATACACTTCCGATTTAATTAATAAAATACTTTTCGCACCGACGCACAGGCTTCCAAAAATTGGCGGTGGTGTCACGTCTTCGAACGTCTATGAATCGCTTCTAACGACAATATCCCAACGTTATATCGAAAACTTCTTGAAAAAATGGCTACGGATTGTCACGCGACGACGCCGATTGTCGTCGCGTGCTTGCTGCTGGGCGTTGCTGTGGTTGGCCAGTACGAGTGGCAGACTCGCGATGCCTTCGACGACATTCGCATGCGAATGGACAAAGTTAACGCGGAAAATTGTCAGATACAACGTCTCGATAGTCTCTTCTTGCCCGAGGATACGGTGTCGCATTTGCCCAGGATCGAGGACATCCACGTCAATCCGATACTCCCGAATCGCACGGCTCTGCTGCACCTTCACAACATGGCCCTCAACAGGGGCTTCTTTTGGAGCTACATTTTACAGTCGCGATTCATTCGTCCGGCTATCAACGACACCTACGATCCCGGCATGATGTACTACTATCTGTCTACGGTAGCCGATGTCTCCGCAAATCCCTACATCAATGCCTCTGCCATCTACTTCGCACCAAACATGTCCTACTCGCCATCCTACAGAGGTTTCTTCAACAAGACCTTCCCTAGATTTGCGCCGCGCACATTCAGATTGGATGACTTTAACGATCCCATACACTTGGAAAGGATATCTACCATGAACACATTCG
Organism: Pseudomyrmex dendroicus; assembly: GCA_014825645.1. Taxonomy (NCBI): domain Eukaryota; kingdom Metazoa; phylum Arthropoda; class Insecta; order Hymenoptera; family Formicidae; genus Pseudomyrmex; species Pseudomyrmex dendroicus. Next base: position 5,240 of record QVNZ01000188.1, read on the forward strand.
TTGCACACGACTTAGGAGCGTTTCCCGCTGCCACGCTCAGTTCCGATTATACAAGTGACTTGTATCGCATAAACAAATGGTATGTTTCACATAAAAACAAACGTGACTTCGTTCCGGTAAAGATATTTCTCACACAAAAGTAACGGATTTATGTGTTTGACAGGTACAAGACGTGGCTGCCGGACAAGGTGAACAAAAGACACGACACCAAAACAACTTACAATGTCGAAATTCGATACGCCAATAACACAAACGAGACGTTTTCCTTTCACGGCCCACCCGGTAACGAGAAAAACAAAAACTTAAAAGCTAAAAGCTTGATATTCGCAGACAATCGTATTTAATCGCGATATTAATTTTTTTAGGCGACGAAGAGTATCCGGGACCCGTGAAGTGGATTCAACCTTACTTCGATTGTGGTCGATCGAATAAGTGGCTTGTGGCCGCGATAGCGCCAATAGTCGATATATTTCCGCGACACACCGGCTTCAGACACATCGAGTACCCAACGTACGTCTCTCCAAAAATCTGTTTGTTTAGAAACTTGCTTAAATTATGTTTTTACAAATTTACATATGCTGCGATTTTATGTTAGATATACCGCCGTCTCGGTAATGGAAATGGATTTCGAGAGAATAGACATAAATCAATGTCCACTGGGCAAAGGAAACCCCGGCCCCAACAGATTCGCCAATACCGCGAGATGTAAATACGAAACGACTATGGTACGCATTTAATTGCCGCGACGATATAAAAATCTCGTCGAGTTTGTCAATTGACGATTTGGTAACTTGGTGGTAAGTGCGCGTTTCTTTTTATCTGCAGTGCGAGCCGTTACACGGTTGGGGCTTCAGAAGAGGCGGATATCAGTGTACGTGTAAACCGCGTCACAGACTGCCAACTGTCGTGAGACGACCTTATCTCGGAGAAATAGTGGAAAGAGCTACTCAAGAACAGTATTACAACGGTTTTGATTGCCTGAGGATCGGCTGTGCGTGTGTTTTTCATTTTTTATCTTTTATTCACTTGTGACATCGACAAAGCAATCTAAAACTTAACTTCCGCAGGGATTCACAAGGATCCGGTGCTATGGGAAAGAGCACCGCCGCACATCAGAGAGAAGTATCTCCAAGAATATTATCATTATAGAAATTATTCGACCGGTCCGGCCGCGTTTCGCGATTCGAAGATGAACATCGACCAGGCTTTACAGTTTATGCAGAGTGTGACGGAAAGAACATGCAAGAAGTATGTAATTGCATTTCTTGCACAATCGAAGCATAAATATTTTTTCAAACGTTTTTATCTTCATCTCACACACACTTTTATATCTTTCCACAGTTTTGCTCCGGAAGATTTGACATTACGTGGCGACGTTAGTTTCGGAGCGGAAGAGTTTTTCGAAAACGAAGCGAAAATGGCAACCAGATTGGCGAACTTCATCAGCGCCTTCTTACAAGTGTCGGATCCGTTGGAAGTTTATTCCGGCAAGAGAATAGCCGATAAACCGCTCACGGAAGATCAAATGATAGGAGAAACATTGGCTCTGGTGGTCGGGGGTGGGACAAAAATATTTTCCGCCGGCACATTTTGGGAGCGCAACAAATTCACCAACAGAACGTTCTTCGCTCCGTACGCTTACAAGACTGATCGATATACGCGTAATTTGAAGGTCGAGGACTTGGCCAGACTCAACAAAACAGGTAACAAAAAGAACAAGCAAAAAGTTTTCACACACTTGTGCAACTTTGAAAAAAAAAAAAAATAGCTTGCGAAGGGAATATTTTTGTCTTGCACATATAACTGATAAAAGTCTCTCACGGTAAATTATATAATTCATACTAAACTATGTGATGTAATATTTGTGTTATAATAATTTAGAGGCTTTGTTTTTTTTTTACCGGTCAGCTCGTAAATTGTTAATTAATGTGATTACAGACGAGCTTTACACGAGAAACACTTACTTCCAAACGTTGAAACAACGTTGGGCAACAAATTTTGACGAACTGGAGAAATACTATTTGAAAATACGAGAGAGATTCAACGAGACCGGAGAGCATTTGAAAAAATATGAACATTATCCAACGCATTACAGGTAAGAAGATGTTATTATTGTGCAAAACTCGTGTTGAAGTTGACAACTGTATTTTATCGATGTGCACCGATGTGAACGATAAAATACAGTCGAGCATTAAGGTATAAAAGGATTACGTTCCCGAAGAGAGACCGAGGAGGGGAAATCTCTCTCTCTTTCTCTGATCTCTAAAGTACGATTTATTCTAATGTGTGGGAACGCGGCGCATGGGCCGTCTGCGTAGGGCAGCGAAGCTAGATCACGGATACTGGACAACTCCGTACTTCGATTGTAACGGCAAGGTGAAGAAGTGGTTAATTACCTATGCATCCCCGTTTTTCGGCTGGGATAGCTTGAAGGAGAAACTGGAATTCAAGTGAGTATCTCGGTGTTGGTACACGGTTACACGCGAAAGACGTGTCTTCCCTTTCATCCTCATATTTCTCTCTCTCTCTCTCTCTTTTTCGCGCGTGTGTGTTTGAGAGAGTTATTGAGCGAGTGAGTGAGCGAGAGAGAGATGTACCACTTTACAGACGGAACTAGTTTCGTTATGAAAAAAAAAAGAAAAAAAAACGGGGGAAGAAACAAAGATCATATTTGTAACATTAAAACAACGTTTACAGAGGTGTTGTGGTTGTTACCATGGACTTGGCTGAACTTCGTATAAACCAATGCGATGATAAATTTTATAAACCGAACGCGTTCATGGGTACGCACAAGTGCGACAGAAAGACGTCATACGTAAGTCAGCATTAATATCTCTCTCTCTTTTTCTCATATTAGACTTTTCCTAAAATATTTAAAAAAAAAGATACATCGATTATTTCTACCTTCGATAATTTACAATAAAATAAAATACATATTCTAAAATTTATATTATTTTAAAAACCAATAAGTGATTTTTGCAAATAAAATGGTTTCTCCTATAAATGTATTTATGCAAAGAATGAGTTCTAAAACAATATATTTCCATAGTGTGAACCCATTCTTGGAAAGAGATTCGAGATGGGTGGATACAAATGTATGTGCAAGCAGGGATTCGAATATCCATTTGAAAGTCCGTTCACTTATTTCGACGGACAAATAGTAGAAGCGGAATTTTTGAATCTCATTAATGACAACGCGACGAGGTACTCATTTTCTCTTACAAATTATCAAATTATTAGTTTCTGTGAAATTGTCAGTAATATCACATAAACGTCTAACGAATATATTGTATGCAACTTACATAAATGTTTTACGTTATTATTCTAGATTCGATATGTACAAGTGTAGATTAGCTGGTGCTTCGTCAAATCAAGTCACTTGGGTACTACTGTTATCGGCACTAATAGCATTTTTCTTAATGCAAAGATGAATACACAAAATGGTTGTAGTACAAAACGTCAGTCACCGGATTTTTTGTACTTTGTGACGATATATCCGTCCATTAAAAGATAAGATAAATTATTGTTAATGCAAGTAGAAACGTACAAGTCAGGAGGGATTGTTAATCTCCAACTTTACACTTTATATATATACATATACAATTTTTATACGTTTCGCACAAGCAATATTTAATATTACTTGCTATAAAAAAGTAGAACTTACCAAGTTAAATTTCTTACATAAATATTTGTAATGTTTCTCAATGAATTGAGTATCTTATCTTATATGTAAAAATTATAAAGTGTTTACTGCCAATATTATACTTCTGATTATTATAACTAATATTACGATAACGAATTTAAATCCACATATAAATAAGATCTGATACGCATACTTGTTGACAATACATAATTGTCTTTTTTAATTAAAATTTTTATTGAAATATATATTTTCTTTTTTATATTTAAATATTTTGTATCTTTTATATGTGAAATAAAGATGTTACATATTATTACATGTTATTATAATGCACAATTGTGCCATGCCAAAATGCTTTTGTATAAATGTCAGTGACTTATTTTTTTACCAAAATAAATTTGATGAAAAAAAAAGCAAGGGTAATTATAATATATTTACATTTATTGAATTATCTACATCTCTCTCTCTCTCTCTCTTTCTCTTTCTCTCTCTTTGTTATTTCATATGGAGACATTGCAAATTATTTTGCAATATTATGTTTTGTGCAAATGTTTGATTTCTATACAACATGAGTCTTGTCTGTTGTTGATATATAGGTAATTGCTCGTTTAAGTATTTATTTTTGTACATGTTCTTCTGGTTTACTAAGATAATGATATTTAATGAATCTACAACCTTGTGTAATTTGTGCACCTTCATTGACAAAGTGACAGGCGAATAGAAGCATGTTGCGTGGCTGTACCTTGATTGCAAATCTCATGAACATTGCTGAGTATAAGCATAAAGCTGAAAAAGATTAGCAAATAATCCTGAAAAATATGTATTCAATAAGCAGTTGAAAAAGATAAAAATATTAACAATACTGCGGCGACTAAAAATATGACATTGTCGATATAAAATACAAGACAACTGTTTCTTTCTGAACATCTGAAAACTCGTCGACATGAGATTCAACTTTGGAAACGGGAGGAACTAACCAAAGGTCATTTTTCCACTGATAAATTTGGGGTCCCTCTGAATATCGGCTAGAGCGGCGATCGGTATCGCCCAATTGGCAATGGGTCCCCAAAAGTGCGTGCTGAAAAAAAGAACATTACATTGTTAGGACATGCAAACGATGTTCGACCACAAGGTA
>QVNZ01000189.1:0-16212 GCA_014825645.1 Pseudomyrmex dendroicus
AAATTCAGTCGAAAGGCGTGTGTCAAGATAACTTACATTTTATTTGCAGGTGAACAAATGCAGAAAGTGTATCGCATATCTTTGCACGTTGTATACATATTGGTAGCAATGATAGTTGCCGCGTTTTTACAAGCGCCACTTTTGACCAGAGCTACTATCATGAGCATCGTACCGATTAACGTCGCAACCTACTTAAAACACGGCGTGGACGCTTGTCTGGATTTTACTTCTATGACAGTGTTGATATTCTTGATCACCGCAAGTATGTGAATATCATATATGGCATATTCTATAAGTGTAGAATAATTGTTTAATTAATACATAGTTCTGCTCTACCGCCGCAGTGCATTTTACAATGATGGGAATACAACGTATGTTTCGATCAAACAGTCAACAGAAAACGACGACAGAGCCAATTAAGATAGTCCATCAAAACGGACATACAAACGGAGATGCGTACAAATACACCTCGTCGTCGTATTCCAATTCCGTTTCGACGCGACTGTACACAAAAGTAATAACAAAAATACGGGGATTCTACAATCTCATTATTTCGCAAATAAACCACTGCACAGGTATCATTCCGATTTGTCACGAAACTTGTCGCGAAAGATTATCTCAAGCGATTGCTTCAATTCAGTCTACCATTTTTTTTGTTTTTAGGAAAAATCGGCACTCTGGTGAGATCGATCATGTCGTGGGGTCAGTACAGTTTGAGCGCGCACGAAGAGCTTTCTTGTTCCTATTTACCGTCAAAGAAACACGACGAGGTTATTTACACCTACGAACAAGCAACTCCAAATACGCTGTCAGATTCGACGCGTGATTCTTACAATTCAAAAACATTGGAGGAAGATGACGAGGAAGATGATGACATAGATAACATAATGGACGTGTTCGAACTAAAACGTCGCATACGTAAAGATAGGTCGCGTTCCCGAAGGTAGACAACACTGTGAAAGAAGTTGGAGGTTTGAAAATCTAAGTAAGTATAATGCTTTTTAAACTCCAATTCTCTGTGATACAGCAATACTCCGTTCACATCGCCGCCGAAGGTTCCTTGCATGGGTATTACGCGAGCTGGCAAAAGATGTCGGTCATTCACTTCACCCGGACAACTCTACTGTTATCGTCATGCTACTGGCACGTCCATTATTGGTGATAATTACGAGTAGAATTGAAATGCGCGAATATAGTTTTTTTTTTACTAAAAGTTAACACTTCGCCGACGAGTAAAATAGTTTTAAATATATATCTATTATCGTTAGGAAACACATAGTTTTCTTTTTATACATGGATTTTAGCGCGTAAGTGATCTATTCGAACGCTATAGAATTCCCTCAAGGTCCGTTACGATAGTCACTTAATCAGTGAGCGATACTGTGTATCGTTGTCACTTCTCACCCCGTTATTATTGCAGGGTAAAATGAAAACACTCGAAATATCTTGATATAAAATATCAGAATAAAAAAAATCAGATCTTGATATTTTATATAAATGATGCAAATATTTTGACAAAATTTTAGTATCGATTTAATGTAACTATATTGTATATATAATTCGTAGTTTTTAAATTGCGTTTAAATATTCGCTTAATAGTTGAAAAGTCATACGTAACAGTAAACATAAAAATAAAATTGTAATATTATTTATAGTTTTGTGTTACTATAGTTTTGTGTTACTATATAAAAATTGTATTTTCCGGAGACACAGGCTCTCTACAATTATGTTATACTTTTTAATTTTTTGTGTTTGTATAGCGTGCAAATGATAAAATAGTTTTAATAAATACAATACGTGTGTGCGATATACAATGTAATATTTTCTAAACACATCGAAGAGTACAAACTTGGTATAAATGATCCTGTAATACTTACAAAACTTTGTAAAGTGATAAAAATACAAACCTATGTTTCTACGTTCCTGCAACATTGTGTGAGAAATTCTTTTAAAGATCATAAGCAAGTAAGATATGTATTTCCTTTCTTCATTCACACATTGCCATGTTGAATTGCGTGCACACAGCATCGCTAGTCAGTTCTAAAAAATTTGTGTGAATATTCAGACCGGCGCCCACCACCAAATTGTGCAGATTGCAGTAATTTGTGCCGTAATCAAATAGTGCAAACCATGCGTTTGAAATAGACTCGGCCTGTTTATAAATGTGATAATATATATTTATATATTGATTTGTGTGTGTGTGGTGATGAACAATACATGTTTTACATAACATTTCGGCAAATCGAAAAAACTTACCGTAGCAACGCACGTCTTATTTGTCTCTTTAAATGAAATCTTAATTCTTTCGTGTGATTTCGAATTCGACATTCTGTGAGTTGCTCTGATTACATTCTCTTCCGGTGACATGTTTAGCTGTCAATAGATATGTACGTCAGCATTATTTTGCGGTCGATTACAGTAGAACTTCGGTAATTTCGAGCGCACAATTCTTTCTAGAATTCGAAATTATTTTCTTTCCCTAGGGGAGGAAACTTGATCCGTCTATAACGGAAAAGTTCGAAATTTTGACGCTCAAAACTACTAGAGTTCTATTGTATTCGAAACCGTGTTCTTACCGTATACAGACAATTGACGTCGTGTTGCCGACAAGCGTTCCACGACGACCAATTCATTATTTGATATCGAAATTTTTGCATTATGAATGTGCACTGATCACCGAACTTCCTAGAATAAGAATACGCTCGTAAAATATATCTGATGCCAAAAGAAAAGATTACTAGACTTTACAAAATCTCGTTTCTTTTAAACAATTAGATATTAATTTTAAAACATTTTAAATTTCTGATTTTTACTATAAATAGTTGATTTTAATTCTTTATTTCTCGATAAAGCGCGTTGTGTTACAACTTGAGAAAAGATTATACACTTTGTTTTCTTTCATCAAAGTTTTTGGCACAATTTCATATTTTCATATGGTTTTTGTAAGCAACCACGTGATGCTCAAAGCGACTGAAAATAACGTTAAAGCCGAGTCGTTCTCATGAAGTGAAAAAGCGCGGACACTGTATATTTGTCGAGCGATGCGTCTACGCCAAAGTAAAATATACAAGCTCCATATAATGGCTGATATTAAGTTTCCTTTTATGCACGTACATAAAAGAAGGAACAGCTGAATTATCAGGGGAAGATAAAAGGATTTTTGAAAACCGTAAAGAAGTTAGAAAACTCTAATAAAACAACAATCACAACACGATATTAAATTTGTATCTTTTAAGTTTGAACAGAGAATAAAGTTTTGTCGCATTCTTAACGCATTGCCGACAGTAGCGTGTGTTAATTTTTGACGTATATTTTATACAAGGACGAGGATTCTCGTTTTCCGTTGGCAATGTGTCAAGACACACACATACTTGCACACTGGTAATAAAACCGTCACTACTTTTAAAAATAATTACGTCGTGATGTAAATATCTACAATAGAATTACCACTTGACGACGCAGGAAGCATGCAGAGGATATGGAAAAAACAGTTTAGCAAACAGGACGCATATCAAGATTGTCATCATTCCAACTAGACTGCAGGTGCAATACTTGCACTTTCCCTTGGACAAACTGTTTCTTATAATTAGTAGTAAAGCTTTGTTATCAGCTGTTTGAAAAAAAGAAATTAACACGTTAATTCATTAAATACATGAAGATGTATCGTCTTGATGAGGAGAATAGTTTTAAAAAAATTTAAGAAAAAGATAACACATAAAATATTTTCAAATAACTTGAAAGAAAATTAACCATTTTTCGTTGATGTATCAATTTGCGACGACTTCGACGAGTTTCGAGAAGCGTGACGAAAGTAATACGGTGGCGAACCAATTCTTGCATCATCTCCGTGCGCCGACATCTCATTCCTTTTGACGCTTTTCGAAGATCGGAGTCGGACCATCACACGCAAATCGATTATTTTTCACAGGAAAAAAAAAAGAGAAGAGAAAACCAACGGTTCTTTTGCGAAATCCGTCACCAAAAAACACAACTACCTTCACGTTCGTTACTTGTTTTTAACGTAACTACCGATGCATTTGTTTTTTGTTTACATAGAGATAATGTTACGCATTTGTATTTCTGTTTTTATTTATGTGATATTCTTACTATTGTTATTTTATTTATTTATATTATTGTTACATGAGAAAAGTTGCCTGCTGTAAGATTTCGCAAATTGTAATTGTCGCGTGAAGCATATCAGATAGACCGCGACCACGCAGCTGTTACGTCGACGAAACGCAGCAGTCGCCGTCTTGCAGCCAGTCACCCGCTCCTCCGCTGCAACGTCAACGTCAGCATCACGCACCAAATGTGCCGCAAGACTCGTCTCTTGTCAATGGCACCTGTTTACAAATGTTCCAAATATCATAAAACGATGCTGTCACCAGCAAGAAGATAGAGCCAGTGTAGTATAACATTCACGGTTGAAGGTAAATTTTCAATATTTTGAAGTAAAAATAAGAAATATGTATATTTGCAAATTACACATTCGCTACTTCGAATCTCAAAAAGACAAAAATTAATTTTGAGCTACAGAGATTTCGACCTACAAAATGTTTCGATTGGAAAGAACATTCGACTTACAGACGTTTGACATTTACTCTCAATACGAATATCTATATCTCTCGCACAAATTGAAATGAAGAAAAGGAAAAAGAAAAAAGAAGTACCGATGCAGAATCCCTTTGCAAGATCTTCATTGAGAAGTATCTATTAAAAAAAAAAATCTCGTGCGCTCTCGGGAACTGCTAGAATTACTATTATAGAGCTTCTATATTCTCGAAAAATATTTTTTATATTTTCGAAAATTTATCCTTCTATTTTTTTTACTTAAAAGAAATTTTTCTGTAGAAACTGACAAAAACTTTGAGTTATAGATATCTTTGAGTTAAGGTTCGAGCTAGCACAAATATATATTAAGTTTTCATTTCACAAACTGCGACATTTTTATCTGCTTTTCTATTGTTTCTTTTCTTTAAAAAATTAGATGAAACGTGGACAAATGTGTTTTCTACCTATTGTCTAACGTTAGAAGTTTATTTCAGGTTTCTTGAAACAATATCTATTCAAAAAAAATCTTTCTATTGAACGTTTATATTTTTTTACACTTGCGATTCAGGCTTGCAGATATTCTTAAAGTATAATTAATGAATATTTTTCTACGCAAAAGAAATGGCATATTTAACAAAAAATTTTTTCTACATACATCTAAAAAAACATATCTAAGTATTTATAAAAATTATTCGCTTCTCGCGTGAGAAAATAGCATTTGGCGAGTAGACGTTAGATTTGATGCTTTCGTTGTGTGTTTAATGTTTCGAAATTTATTATTGCTACAGAATCAAAAGTAAACTCTTTTGACAAATGGCACTTTAGGATTGGCAGCGCGATATATAAATCATCAACAGCTTGTAAATCTTATCCTCCTGTCTCTTTAAAAATTCTTGTTCTCTTCAGATTTACTCAAACGACATATAAACTTATCCGCTACGACATCAAATGGTAAAAAAAAAAGAACGCGTCTATAACTCCGTATGAATAACGATCCGAAACCGGCGACGATTGGTCCGAGTGCGTTCTTGGTCTCGCGAATTCGCGAGACGGAAATATATACACCGCGTGCGTTTCTTTTATTCGGCTCGCTTCCTGTTAGCGATACTGTAACGCCGTGCTCTTTTTATTTCAGTCCTTGCATTATACGCGGACAGAATTATCGCGCAACGTCTTTTTTCGACTTCTTCCTGCCTTCGGTTTTGCTCCCGGGCTAGCTTCTTTTCGGAACTTTGCTCTTGTATTTTTTTCAAAAGTAAGAAACTATCGAGTGTATTTAAATAATTAGAGAGGTAAGCTCCAAATCGAGATTATAAAATTAAAAATTAAAATAATCGTGGAAGCTATAAGTTCCGTTGAGGCTACAATCTAGACTTTGAGAAAACAGCGGATTTCGCGCGAAGACTAAATTTTTTTGCAAAATTGCATCATCTTTTACGCGTTTCTCTTGATAATTTCAACATTGTTTTAATAATAGAAAATTAGCAGGTTTTGCTGCCGGGTTTTGTTACTTATTAGTCGTGTCGCGCGTGATGTCGCAAAAGACACCATCGCGGTTGTAGACGAGACGACGAAAGATATGATGAGGCGGCTTGACAGCTGACGGCAACGAAAGATCCGGGATTCACACGATGTACCGAACCCTTTCTTTTTTCTTCTTTGTAAACTTCGCGAACTTTTCATCTTTTTGTGCGTACTTTTGCGATGCTGTATGAAAAAAATCAAATCTTTTTTCAAATCATAATTTTAACAACGTTATACATTGCTGTTTTGCATAATTATTTCATAGCGCTTGCGTAATTTTGTGAATCAATTTTTATTATTTTCCTTCAACTTGTCTGTATTTCTCTAGAACTGATCGGGAGAGGAAATAGACGATACGACGGAGTGACGACGTGCAACTTGATGCGCTGCGACGTCGCGGATTCCATTTACCCCTTTCCGTTTTCTTTTGTGCTTCCTTTTTCTCCCTCTCCCCGTCCGAGCGTGTCTCCGTCGCTCTCGCGTCACCGCGGTCGTCCACGTATAACTTGACAGCCATAAAAGACGGCCGCTCGACCGACATCTGGCCTGACGTATACACTTTGTAGTCCCCTACCTATGTGTAAAAGCCAGTCTCTCGCGTCATCCTCAGTCTCCCGTTGTAGAGTACGGGAATTGACAGGACGAATCGTCGACGCCCTTTCAGAAGCGCGCGAAAGATATACAGTATACGGTCTCTTCAGTTACGCTCGCGCGGTCTTTTAACTTTTTCTGCGTCTAGAAGACGTCTTTTTTCTCGTGTAGGAATTTTTCGTAACGAATTCTTTAGAAAAAAAAAAACAATTATATAACATACACAGATAAAAATGAAAACATTGATAAGAAAATTCGCAAAGACTTTAAAAAATATGTAATACTCAAGAAAGAAATTTATTGATATTACTTTTATTTTTTTGTAACAAGTTTTCTCTGCGATAGAACTTCTGTGGATTATGTGAAGGTCCGCAGGTTTCACAAAGAGAGATGTCGCGTCGGCGCGGCTTTTGAAGTTTCCGATAAAAAGAAATCAGATCAGACGTAGCAGAAGAAACTAAAGAAAGAGAATTTCTAGCGAGAGCGAGAGAGAAATCTCTCCCTAGAAATTTATAATTCGAACCGCCTGTCGGCAGCTAATTTCCTGTCCGGGAAGGCGTGTCTACGGCCATAATGCTTTCTCGCGGTTAACCTGAGCCGGATGAGAGTCCCCGATGAGATTCGGTCGAGGATGAAGAGTTCACGGGGTGGACCCCAAGACCTCCTCTCTCTTTCTTTCTCTCTCTCTCTTCGCACTTTTTTCGAAAATGGTGGTCGCAGCACTCGACGATCGCGAAGCAGCTGCTGCGACGGCTTCAACTTGAACGCTGTTACGAAGAAATGATAATGAAATGACGAACGCGGCCATTAGGAGCAACTGGTACGTACTTGGCGGTCCTTTTTATTCATTATTTTCAAAGAGGCTAAAAACTTTTCTCAAAATTTATTATTTTTATTGTGTTCTTTACGGAGAGAAAGACAATGTGATTGAAAGAGAGAGAAAGAGAATTAATTAATATTTTAATTACATCTACGTGAAACTTGGGATTTACTTCATTGTATATCATATAACGAATCAACTGTAAGAATCAACAAAATTGGTTTATTTAACAATCTATAGCAAGGAATAGCAAGAGCAAAAATAGAAATAGATCTCTACGTGGAGAGGCAAGAAAAGGTCGCTCCCTCTTCATTAACACATACTCCATCGACGACGCTTAATGAATCAAGCGTTCATATATCAGCTCGCAACAACTTCTGCGGTGTTTTTTCAAGAGGCTTGATTTATCTGTGTGTCGAACACACAGCCGGGAGAAAAAAAATCATTCTGGAGGAACCATTTTTGGTATCCGAGTAACAAAGTTACAAGTTAGTTTGCTATCGCTAATCAATCCGAGCGATATGTGAAAAACTCTTCAATCTATCTTGAGAAAAACGAGATCCCATCATTGCGAGCTTCGAATCCTCGATATTTTTCTATGTCGAAATTCAAAAATTGTTTATACAATTCCAATTCATTTGTACGATTTAAATTAAATTAATGTTTAAAACGTATAATCGCATAAATCTCTGTATTCCTTTGAAGAATCGTGTTTTGTTCCTCCCATTTGTCCTTTCCTGCCTCTTTTTTTTTCGAGGGTCTCTTGCAATATACGGTTACTCGAGGGCGGCATTTCGGCTTGTCAGAACAAACGAAAAGAAGCCGCTGTCATCGTTATCTTTTGTACCGTACTTCCGGCGAAGTTACGACATCGCAAGGTTTTCAACGCGACAAAGAAAGAAAGATTATCCATTGAAGAGAGAGAAAATTCAAAAACAATTAACGCAAATTAATTTTTGAATATTTGGCGAAACTTGTCGTTTGATTTCCTGAAATCGGGAGTAAATATGATCATCAAAACAGTCGCCATTTTGTCGTAGAAGCTCGTATGAATTATAAAGTTCTTTCATTTGTCTCGACAAGCGCAGTTTAATTTACTTGAACAACGTGTTTTGAGCTCGATATGAAATATATGTAAAACAAAAAGCGCAGGTATTTAAACAACGCTGGTGTTCGAACGGTTTCGAGCGCTCGTCGATTTTCTCTCAACGGTCTTTCTCATGCGTGTCCTTTTTGTTCGCCGTAATGAAAACGTACGAGCTTTACTTGGCTATACGCCGTCGAACACTCGACGTGAAACGCTGTCGAGCGGCGCTTATTAGTGGCCTTCGCGGTATCGTAAAGTAAATCTCACGGAAAAAACTCGCGGGAAGTTACTCTTTACGATCCCATCGTCTTCATAGGCACCGATGGCACGAAGTGGGTCCGGAGGAATTTACTGCTTCCACGTTCCGATCTATTTTAATGACGGCGATGATCTTATCGCTCTCGGTTAGCGATTTACGTTTTTCAACATTCGTGATAAATTTTAAGAAAAATAAATATTTTTATTTAAAAAAAATTAAATTCAATAAAATAGATTAATATTTACGCGTTTAAATGTACAAACGTCGGAGAGCGCGAAGCAAGTTGTATATTTACGTTTTTCAACATTTGTAAATTTGAAGAATAATAAATATTTTTTTACTCTTTTTATAAAAATAAAGTAAAAATTAATAAATCAATTAATCTAGAAAAAGCAACTTAAATGTACAAACGTCAGTGTCACGACAAAGACACAAGTCCGCCATTGCTAAACTGGGCGGATCTCTACTAAGGAGGGACTCACCTGTTCGAATGCACAGGTATTCTCACTTGCGGGTTTTTCTTACAGGTATTCAGAAAGCGATTCGTCAGCACGGAAAAAGATGGGGAATGCATAAAATACAAAATGGCGATACTACAATAAGATCTTTCCAATGAAATTTGAGCGTTTCGATTGCCTAGTTGCTACTATTTTCAATTATTTAGACTTCAACTTGTGCGCGTTTTAGAGGTTCTTTGTGCATGATTTTCTTAAATAATCGATGTAATAATTGACATTCTGTTTTTTCTTTTGTCAAAGAAACAACAAGTGTTTTAAACCTGTCATATTTATCGTATATTTTATTGTTTTTAGATAGTCCAGATGACTCGAGAAAATAGCTTAAAAAAATAGCATTCATTCTTGAACCTGTGGTTTCAGGTTGAGAAAGAGAGAAGAAGACGCGCTTTCTCGATGCAAAAGAGAGACGTAAAGTGTCCAGATGTTCGACAGATTCGGAAAACCGAGATAAAGTAATTTGCCAAAGATTTACCTTCAGTAAGACAGGTTTTGTATTTTTATTTTAAAATACGTAGAGCCTAAATGCATATATTTTCTTAGAAACAACGTACATTTTTTACGTAACGTTTTAAAGAATAATATAATTAATTTGACACACTTTTTTACTTTGGTTTTATATTTTATAAGACAATATAAAAAAAGAACCCTAACGCTTGCGCGATTCCGATGTGATTTCCGTCGCTGTGACGGAGTGAGTGGTTTGGTTACATCAAAACGCTTGAATTAACGTCTTCGGGGAGGTATAAAACCTACATCAAAGAGATACGAAGTTGCGCGGTCCCCGGCGTTTCGACCCCATCAACTGTCGCGCGCGTTTTGTTGATAAAAAATGTTTTACGCGGAGAGGGCTTCAGCAGGAACTCCTCAAATTTCCTCAGCTGGAGGCTTCACATCTTCACATTTATCTCCGACGGCGCAAATTATAATCGCACAATTATATCGCTGATGGGACAATTAATTTTGCAACTTATCGCTTAACTTATTGACTTTTATCTTCAAAAAAGACATAAAAGACTTTATCTTCAGACAACTTAGTGCACTGTATTTATGTTAATATTCAAATTTGCTTTTTTTTTGTAACATCTCTATTTTCGAATTTTTAAATAGTATTTATCTCCATAACACAGCTAGATGTTTCACGTATCAGTGAAATAGTATTATCAGCGGTACATAATGACTTCATCGGCTCGTCAAAGTCCTTGTAAGAAGAAGTCTCTAAAACAATGTCTAATACAAAACAACTTTCTTATTCACCTTGGAAAGACATCTGGCGAGCATATGTTGGATTATCCATTGAAAGAAAGTGTATTAGTTCGTGTGACATGCGTGTGAAATTGTGTGCGAAATAGCGAAAATTTAATCGTCGCTCCGAACGTTAGCAGAAACTTAAAACACTCTTTTATAAATAAAATTATAAAAAAATATTTAACACATGTATAAAATAACTTACTAATTAAATTAATTTTTATTTGTACTTACAAAAATTTGTATTTATATATATATTTATACAATTACATAAAAACTGTATATCTCAAAGGTTTTTATATTATATAATATATAAATATATTATATATATAAACAAATATAATTTTTAGGAGAAAAATAATAATAAAATGCAAAATAGAGACAGACAGTAGAGGAAAATAAGAAGAAGTCTTGTTTTTCGTTTTAATCTGCATTAGAAACGTGACTTTTTGCATCCGTCACTTTTACGAATGTCGAAAAATATTGTTTCGAGCTAACTTGAGACGAGCATACCAGCATTGTTATTTTCTTTCTTGCTACAGATCTAAGTTTCCAATTTCATATGGTTTACATATGGTAGCAATTTAGAATACCTGAAAGTCCCAAAAGTCCAACGTGTGACGTTTGAATGGATTTTTTTACAAAAGAAACTTTTCCATTGTATCAACTTCCTATATTTCGCACAGTTGAGACACAAATTTGTGTCGAAGATATTAATTTATTATTAATTTAAATGTGCGTGTCGCGCGAATTACAGCGAGCATTGATCTATTTCCCGCTTTCCGCAAGAGTGAAGTGTCGAAGCAAAATACAACTCCGATTACACTTGCCGAGTTTTTGTTTTTGCTTAATAGTTAACACATGGCCGTAATTGCACGCGTAAAGTTTACGGTTTCATCTTCTAAAAAATCAATAAACAAAAGACAAAACAGTTTTACTACGGAAACTTGGATCTTGTAAGTTACTTTTGAAGTTTTTCTATTTGCAGAAATGTCACTTGTCTGTCATATATTTTATTCCACAAAAAATCCATTTCGAAGAGAGAGAGAACTGATCAAAGGTTTTTTTATCAGTTATTTAAATCACTTACATATTTTTTCCATGTCTCGTGCGTGCATATGTGTGTACTATTGAACCGTTTGATCAGAGAAACGTGTTCAGCATTTGGTCAAATTTTCTATCTGAGAAATATCAATATACACTTATATATGACAATCTGATCTTCTGTAAAGAGTAGTAAATAAAGAGTAGTAAATAAAGAAGGAAAAACCGGAAAAAAAGACAAAATAATCTCTTTTTCAAGAAGTGCCACTATATACGTTTTTTTTTCACACGCACTTTTTCGGCAATACGTACGTGAATGAAATCGCGTTAATATTGCTAGACGGCGCGTTTTCATTGGCACGTGCGCGCAGAAAGAACGCGTTATTAAATGTAATTTAATTAATTTAATATTGTTAACATTTATTGTCAGTAACATACACACACACACACATCAGACTATGCGTAAACATGTGTCCGCATAAATTAATGAAGCAATAAAATATATATATATATATATAGATTATATTATATATGTATTATTTAATAAATAAATTTTTGTTGATGAAGTTCTCTTGCACAAACTTCGTTTCGAATCATCCTGCGATGAAAATACATAAATATTCCGTATTTCGCGCGCCGTAAAATCTACCGGCCGGAGTTTCACCCTCTTTTGATCGTCGTCGCGTATTATTTTGGTATATTTGGATGCGTTATTTATCGACCTACCTATTGGCGATCCGATTTTTGAGTTGGATCGCTGCCAGAACGGGAACAGTTTAGTTTCTGCCGTCCGTCGCGCGTCGGCTTCTGAGAAACGAGATCTGACGAATGATGAATATGCATTCGCTAATATTGTCGCGGACTGACGATTGAGTCGCTCAACAAAGCCGTTTTTATTATAGCTTTAAGACGCGAATCCACGAAACCGAACATTGTTGAATCTTAAAAAACTGTCAACTAAATCTCTTGAATAATTAAACATATTTTAAAACTCTAAAATGACGAAGCAAAGACAACGTCGATTATTTTTTTTTTTTTTTAACCGCGCGCATCTAAATATTTCAAGTCCGATTGGTTGTATTGAAATATAAAACCGATGAAGATTTCATCGAAAATATTTTCATCGTCGACATTATTTTGCTGACGTAACTTCGACATACAGAGATCGATCCGCGATACACGTATTTACTAATAATATAGTCGGTCTCAAAATATTATTGGTCGAACTTCGACAAAAACTAGCGTCAGATAAGATCAATGTGTCGATAATATATACGATAACGATTTAATATATAGTATAATTTTCTTTTTCTTAATTGCAAACAAGACGACAATTCGTCTAAATCTTCGGCACCTCCTTCCTTTTCGTCTGTTTACCCCGCCTCCTCTCTCTTCGCCGGAGAGAGAGTGGGGTACGAGATTCTCTCCAACGAGAATCTGTTTCTGAAGAGAGAGACCTTGCCAGAGGCCTTATATTTTAGAGCAACAGTAACAACCGAAGAGGCGAGTGAGACGCGTGCGCGAAAAACGGCACATATCGCGAGAAACAAGTAAGACAAAACATTACCCAAGTAAAAATATAAACAAGTTCTCTTTTAGTTTTACTTTTCGTGTACATATACGTGTATATAATACTTTATTATAATCTTTG
Organism: Pseudomyrmex dendroicus; assembly: GCA_014825645.1. Taxonomy (NCBI): domain Eukaryota; kingdom Metazoa; phylum Arthropoda; class Insecta; order Hymenoptera; family Formicidae; genus Pseudomyrmex; species Pseudomyrmex dendroicus. The sequence continues at coordinate 13,291 of QVNZ01000189.1, forward strand.
CAATATTAAGTTTAAGGCGATCGAAACAAGTGATATATCGCGTTGCTCTGTAGCGAATGTGTTATTCCACGGTGTGATTTGTAATACCGGTACGCGACAGTGCCGGTGGCTAGTTTGTATGCATGAATGACGGTGTTAATCGGACAAAGTTGCATTGTTTTATTGTTCGTTTATTTACCTTGTCGTGCCGTTCAACGGACTCAAGTTAGACCGGACGAAAAGAGTATGAGAGGTGCCGCGGCAGCACCTCATCAAGCACCGACACCGGCGCCCACATTGCAATTGCAGCATCAAGCGTCCCAGTGCGTGCCAACCGGCTATTATGTGATGCAAACGGGCAGTGACAGTTCCGGAACGCGTACGAACGACAGCAATTCCGCGGCCAGCTCGCCGGTAACGCATTACACCGATCAGAAGAGCGACAACAACTCATCGCAACATCAGCAGCAAATTCGCGGCTCGCATACGGCGGGATATGTCTTGCCGACGGCCATGACCGCCGCCAGTTACGGGCATCAGTTTCAGCCGCGCCAGTACGAAGCATATAAAACCGCGGACGAGAACCAAATTCCGGTGGCGATGGTCGCCGCCACACACAAATACTCCCATCAACCTCATCACACGCAGGAATGCGTCTCGGACACGACAAAGCTCATCGAGAAAGACTATTATGAGGGGCGCGTGAACGCGAGGCTACTCTGCACGAAACCACTGCTGTCTTACGGCTATCCGATGGACGACGAGTTCATGCACGAGTACAACAAGAAGAACAGCACTAGCAACGGACAGCAGTCGAGTCTATCGTGCGTGACTCAGTCGTCGCAAAATCTGTACTCGCCGGGAGCGTGCAGCGTCGAAGACGTAGCCGGTCCCGAATCCATGCAGTCATCGGTTCAAGCCCAGAACTCGGTGGGGTCTTACGCTCAGGCGGAGACGATCGAGTGCAAGCCCGAGATGAGCAATTACAAGTCCGAGGACAATCTGATAGATTACTTCGGCGGCAAACTCGATCTCGTAAAACACTCGGAGGCGTCGTCGTCGTCGACGACGGTGAGTTACGGCGAGGCGCCGATCGAGAGGCACAACAAACACACCGTCAGGAAAAAGAAGAGAACCAACGAGTATGCCGAGTCCGACGGGAGCGAAGCCACCACGACGAAGCACGTGAAGGTGCGCAGGAAAAGTTGTGCGAGCGAGGCGGACATGGTCAATCAAAGAGCGATGGCGAATGTTCGGGAAAGACAACGAACTCAAAGTCTCAACGAAGCATTCGCCGCTTTGAGAAAAATCATCCCCACCTTACCAAGTGACAAATTATCAAAAATACAGACTTTAAAACTGGCCACGAGATATATCGATTTCTTGTTCCACGTGTTGAAGTCTAGTGTCGACGGTGACAATCTCGATTCAGGTAATAATTTTGTCATCGTTCGACAAATTTCTTAGGATCGTACCCGGGGAAAAAGATTATATACGGACAAATTTTACGTCTGGTTATGTGCACAATCACATTGTGTATAAAATCATACATATATAATTATTTATATGTAATTATTTGTGTGTTTCCAGATATCGAATTTATCCGTACATGCAGGACTTTTTTCCCCGGGTACGATACCCACGTATATAAAAATCATCTTAAAATATTCAGTAAAACGTAACACGATAAAAAGAAAACCTAGAGAGGGTAAGATTTTTGTTCGTCATGATCGATTATTGTCAACAAAAGATTTTGTTCCCTTGCAATTTATTTCAGAGAGAGGCTCCCGGAACGCGATCTTAGCCGCGAGAGAAATCGCAGCGTTACCTTGCAATTACATGGCACACGAAAAACTGTCATACGCGTTTAGCGTATGGCGAATGGAAGGCGAATGGCAATCAAACCAGGATTCCTAGCACTTGGGATAATAGGATCGAAAGTTTTTTTGAGGTAAAAAGATTGAAAAAGATCGAAAAAGAAACGAAAAAACACGAACGTTCGTTCGTACATATTCAAAAGTGTGATAAATTTTTCTAACCGAAAGCAAAATCACACATTGCAGGAATGATCAGGATCTCAGCGCGATTGTTACGCATTGTCTTTCGGAAAACCACAGCAGAAATCACACAAGAATTATTGATTTAAATACCGAATACATATTGTTATTATTATATTTACAAAGCACAGAAATCAAAAGATAATTAGGGAATAATCGTACATGGATATTACGGGTGAATTATCGCTCATCAGAGTGCAATGCAATGCCCTTAGGTTATCCAAGATTGAAAATGAAGATATTTCCTAACGACGTGTGTATGTTCAATTACACATGCGGCATTCTTTTCCGGTTCGCTCCGTCAATTTGTTTTCTCTTAAAAACACAATCATCAGATTATTTTGCACGGCTGTGAATTTTAAGCCTTAAATAGACGCCCGTACGAATATTGTGCGTAGCATTGCGTGAATGCTCTTGACAATTAGTGCTAGATATAGTTACACGAGTATTTGTCTTATACAAGTACTTACATTCAACTTATTAAAAAAAAAAATTTTCTAAAAAAAAGCTAAACTTGTAACTTTAGTGAAACTTTGCACGATTAATAGATAAAATTTTTCAATTAATAGACATTTTTCAATTAATAGATATAATTTTTTTTCAACAATAATATTATATATATATAAATATATAAATCAACGGTATATACATTTTTTCTGCAAAAATATTTTGTACATTATATGTATTTAATTCGCACACATTTTCTTTCGACACAATTTTTTAATCTTAAATTTGAAGTCAAATATAACGACTAGTAATCAAAAAAAGCGACAGGTAACAATAAGAAATCATTGATTAAATAATTCCAATATTTACACATCGATATATTAGTACCGCAACATTCATTACGATAGAAGTGAAAATATGTATTTTCTTTATTTATATT
>QVNZ01000190.1:0-38757 GCA_014825645.1 Pseudomyrmex dendroicus
TCTTAAAAAAACGCGGCGTCAGAGCAATTTTTTGTTTTGTTTTGTTTAATTGATCCACTAACGTCACTCAAATGTGAAGAATGTCTTTGTGTAAACTCCGCACTCCCTTAGTCGCGCATTACAAAGAGCTTGGCTGCGTTTGTGCGACGCGCGATTCGGCACGCGCGTCGCAAATATTTAATACGACGCAGGCCAATAATATATTTTCAGTGTTCGCGCGCGCGTGTTTTTCTATTACAAAAAGTATAATGGCATCCGGAAAACGGCGCGTGCATTAAATATACGCAACCATCACTTTCCGACGCATTTATTAAACGCGTCGCTAGGAGACGACTCCATTATCTATTACCCCGGAGCTGTGCGCAACGTCGATACGAAGAGGAAATAAAGAGAAAAAAAGGTGATCTTACATAAATGTATGTAACGTTACGTAAACGCAAAAATACGCTTTGATAAAAATATAATAAATCGATAGTATGTTTCTATTCGAGCAAATATTTTATATTTAAACTTATGTTTAGAATATCTCGAGTCAATAAAAGTGATCGAGACGAGATAAGATCTCAAACATATGTTACACAAATGTCTTTTTTTTTTAGACAAAAAGATATTTTTCTGATTCTTAATACGTTTAATATTCTTCATTTTAATTGCTAGTATCTAATTGTGTTAATTAGAATTTAATTTACAAGATGTGTTTATTCGTTAATTTTGGTATTGCGAAAAAATCATCAAGCTGTTTGCTACTTAGAAGCAATCAAAACTTCTTAGAAAATAAGATTTATATTTGCACATTAGAAGCAATCGATAGATCAGTAAAAAAAAAAAACCATCGTCTCACGCAGACTGAAACGTAACTGACATCACACGGAATCGATTGTGGGACAACACGCTCGCAGGTAGAAAGTCGAAGAAAAGATGATCGTTTCGTTTTAGCGACCGTATCGAAACATCGGCGCTCGTTTGCATCATGCGCACGTGTCATACGCATCGAGAGCTTGGCCGAGTTTTGCCGTAGAGTCAAACTCGTGCGCGACACGAGCCAATCTACACCTACGCGCGTCGCGGAAAATTCGTTTCGTTTATATTATAACTTCCATGTATTTTCGGCGCGAACCATCTGCGAAAGTCTCCGCGCGTTCGCGCGATTCCGTAAACGCGTACGAACGCGTAATAACAGCATCGTTTTCGCGTTCACGCTCGTTTCGCGCTTTAAAAGCGCTTCTGCAATTAACGAACCTTCGACGAGATCCTTGAATTCTCGCGTCGCGATTCGCTTTATTATTATTCGCGCTAAACGCCACGCTAACAACATCGCAACGTTGTTAATAGGCGCGTTATTGTCGCTAATTATCGACACACAATGTGCAGATTTTCTTAACGCAAGTTGCGTAAAGAAAAAAAACGGTTACGAACCGAACTTACTAATGTCGTCAATTATATTGTTGCATTCCCTAGTTGTGACGTTGAACTTTGAATAAAAAAAACTGAAAATCATGAGAGTAATGTACCTTTGCAGAGCCAGCTTGATGTCGAAGGTGATGGTGGTGCCGGTGTCAACGTGAAATATGTACAGCATCTTGAAGCTGGTGATGTAGTACCCCAGTTAGTAGGGAGAACAAAGACTTGATAATTTGAAGCTTTCAGGGTGCCCAGTCGGGAGACCTTCGGGCCTCGAGGGTTCCCCTAGTCAGCTCGATCGGGGCCGTACCCCACGTTCTCGGTCGTTCGCGAGGCCGGCCCCCTCAGGACTACACCGCATCGATCACTGCGATCCTCGTCGTCGGTCCCTAGACCAGGCCCAGCTACCTGATAGCAACGCTGCGTCGCAGAGAATCATCCAGAATTTCGCAAGAATGTTTTCCGTTTCTGTTCCGGCGAACTCTTCTGCTTCGGTTTCCTCTCGCGCGCGCGTCGCGTTCCTTTGTTCTCCGGGCTAAGTAAACGGAGGTAGGTACTCTTTTGGAGAGATAAAAAAATTTACTCTCAAAGATTCACTTTTTATCACTTCTGTTTCTGTTTGTACGTGAAGAGACAGATGAGCAACACAACGCCGGGTCGATCGCGCGTTGCTTATGTCACAACACAAATTCTCCGTTGCAACGCGGCACGTATATACGACGTTTTTACGTCACCACGCTCATTCGATCGAGCGCGGCCCGTTTTATAAATGCACCGAGTGGACACAGACGGATTTACAAAGCTTGGCACTCTCTAAGTTTCTTAGGAAACCTTTAAAAGAGCAGAGTCTCTGGCGTTAGTGTTTCTTCTGAGAAAATTTTTTTTTTTTTTTTTTCACGCGGAAACCTCTCTGATCCTCGAGCAACGTCCAAGATTAACGAAGAGATCGATAACGCGCTTCTTATTGATACTTGAAGATGTTCGATTTCATGGAAATCAACAAACGTTCGGAGTTCCGGCGATCGATCCGGGCTGCTTGCTCGTGTGTTTTAAACGTCCCGCAAACAAAGAGTCGGCGTTGCCCCGACGGAGGGTTCGATGACGCTCTCGTGACGCCTCTCGTGCGGAGAAAGGATGCCTCTTTCCAACGGCGTAACGCGAACCCTTTTTTCTGTTCTCAGGTTTCGACGGGATGTTATTGAGGAGAAGAGGAACGCGCGTCGAATTGCGCGTACAACCGGAAGCGCGAATCTCGCACCGGACTTGCCGTCGGATAAAAAACGCCGACGCGTCGTCGTTCGTCGTTCGCACGTAGAGCTGCTGCCGCACGGATCAGCTGCTCGGCAAAACAAAGCACTCGCGCGCCGCGTTACGCCACCGTGTTCGCCGCGCTCTCTCCGTCTCTTTTCCGTTCGCCACTCCGATACAAGCGACACCGACGTCTCTCGTTTCTCCTTGTTCTACGACGCGACGCTCGGACACGGAGGATCTGTCGGCGATTTACAATCCGGGAGCGACGATAACGCAACCGCAGTATAAATCCCGCAATATATATTCGTCAGATGTCCGTCTGTCGAAATGGGACAAACGGACGAGAGCACCAAACTCGCGAGAATACACAAACACAAACAGTGCTGCGCCGTGCGTGTCGCCAGTCTATGCGCAGAGAACCGTTTGGGTTTCCGAACAAAGAAACTTCGCTTTCCCCACGGCTTGTTTCGTCTCTCGCTTCGGTTCTGGTCGTCGGTGAACGAACAACAAGTCAAGACGACACGAGACGCCGCGTCGGTCTTAAATTAACGACGGCTTTACGCTGAATGTTGGCTGACCGCGTCGGTCGTCGGGGATCTCGTCAGGATTGGAAGGGGGAGGAGGTGACGCGCGGACCACCTCCGCATCGTCCCGTTCAACGTTTCGCACTGACGCAAAGCAGCAGCGTCGCCAGCTGTTTACGGTCGAGCACGGTGAACAGAACGTCCGATTGGCTTTAGCGGGCGTGGTGGGGAGACACCATCCGGTTTCCAGTCGACGCCGCCGCGCGACCCGTGGCGCTCGCGACGTCGTCCCGTCAGTGACGGATGTAAACTCCGAGAGAACTGTATCACTCAACAATGCAATTCCGTAATTTCTACTATTTTTCTTGGACAATTGTCTTCTTAAGATCAACCCGGAACACACCTTTATCAGAGCTTAAAAAAACAAAAGGAAAGAAAACACTTACTTAATATACCAGCAATTTGTCATGACTGAAATAAAAGAATCGCTCGCAGAGCGATTTTCCTCTCTTGTCGTTTTTTTATCCCGAGTGGTCGACAAGATTTTTTGTACGAGCTAACTCCCAAGACAATAGATACTTGAACACGCGCGCTTCGTTCCCGAACTTGACGAAGGAAGTGTCGTCAGATAGTACTTAGGAAATACGAATCAGGTATTTCATCATCCGAACAGTCCGTCTTACTCTCTGATCCTTTGTTTACCGTTCTTGTTCGGCGCTAGTTTAATAAATAATTACTATCCATTTTAACGTTTGTTTAAAATCATCCGAGATGAAGTGATATATTCGATAATGAATTAAAGCTTGATCTTTATTTAACTTCGTCCATATGATTTTTCGTAGAGAACATCAAATATGATCGGTCCTGCGCACACATCGATGCTCACGCTAGTAACAACAGCGCATGCGTCATTCTGTTGCGATAACGTCGACCCGGAGCTCTCGTTGATCGAATAATCGAGTATATATTTTCAAGTTTCTCTATGATATAAAATAACCTTGTGCTAGAAGCGCGCCATATTGTCATTAGATAAGTAGAAATCAATAATAGAGGTAAGCGAATCGCATCCTCTCTTTGTGGATAATCTCGGATACAAAAATAAATCTTAAAAATTGAGAACTTGCGATTTCGTTGCGGTGCTGCAAAGCGCGTTCGATTGTTTTGTGTCGCGCTTGCGCGACCTCGAGTCTCTGTCGCGGCTCTGTCATTGTTCTTGCCGTGTATTGCGGAGACTCGAATCATCCGACAAACAAAAGCATATTGCGCGAAGCTACGATGAATGGGATATTCTTTCTCTCTCTCTTTCTGTCTGTCTGTGTTGATGTTCGAGACTTTCACCAAACTCGAACGCCAACAAAGCACACGACCACGGCGTCGTGTTTGTTTACCGTCCAGCGCGCGATCGATATTTTGCACTTCCCGTATACGCTTGCTCCTCGACGTCGCACGTGAAACACTCTTCTCTCTCCCTCTCGCGCGATACCGACCCGAAGAGAGAGAGAGGGAGAGAGAAAGATCCGAGAATATATCGTTACTTCCGAAAATAACGCAACTTCGTAATCGGTCGTGCGTATTGCGCGAGGTTCGACGACATCTCCGGAGGTGTTATAACGTTCTCCCAAACAGATGCCTGTCGTAAGCGTCAGAAGATGTGCGAGAGCAGATTTAGCAACATCTCCGAAATTCTAGAAAGCGAGAAATATACGGCGGAGTACGCGCGCGATTCGGATTAGAAGACGCGTTGCGTGCGACGCAATAACGCGAGAAATGAGCGATTGGTTTCTTCGACAAAATGACAAAATAATGACAAAAAAAAAAAAAAAAAAAAAAAAAAAAAAAAGTTTGTTTGGTTTTTTCTTTTAATGTTTTTGTTGTAAAGAAATAAACTCGCACAGATCGTATGATTATCAAGGTCTTATTTTTGTTTCGTCATTTTGGTGCCAATCAAGGACAGACAAGGGTTTGTCAGGCGAGCCAGACAAGATACAGCCGATTCTCGGCAGAATTCGACGACCACGGTTTTCACGACAACGCATAAGACGATGCGCCATTAATTACAATACAATGACACAGCCTAGACATACTGAATTTCAATTTAAATGCGTAAGCGTGGCTTACTGCGCCGTGAATAGTTTCCGACGCAGTAAAAAGCCGATCTTGACGTCGTAATTGTACATACACGTGTCAACTGATAAGAATGTCGAGCGCGTGCTAAATGCAAAGAAAGCCACACGTAATCATGCGCTTGCATAGATATCAAAAAGCAGTTTTTCTCTTTTTCTTGCACGCGTCGAGTAAGCCTTTTTTTTTTTAATTTTGATGAGGAAAAACCTCTCTCGGGCGTTATCACGTTTATTATCATGTAAATCAACATGTGTTTAAAACGTGTTGAGATAAGTGATAGGTGCGATATTAAGCGAAGATTTGTAGGTACAAAAAGAGAGATGATTCATACATAAGTGTCGTAATATTTTACAAAGAGTTTACCTCATGCACTTTTGCATCTCGATAACTTTATGAGTCAGAGACACTTCGGTCCTGACACTTACACGCATCCTTCGAAAATGTCACCGATCTGTATACGGCCGAAGTATACACCTCGCGCATTAAAGCGAGAGTTTTATTAAATCCTTGAAGATGCGTGCCCGCGCGCGCGTCAGCCGTCATCCTCGTGATATCGCCTTTTATGTCGAAATAGATAAGCTTGATGACCATGGCAGAGTCGCGAATTTAATTTAGCACAAATGAATTAAATGAAGATCGGTTCTCCCCCCAGGGCCGTACCAATTTCACTCAATTCGTTCTCCTCGAGACCACATCGCACGGGGTCATCGTCGATCATCAACCATCATTTCCTCCTTGCGGAAAATTCGCGGAAGCGAAGCCTGTTCGCTTTCCGTGTGAATTTCAATTAGTCCGTGCGACGGAAGAATTGCGTTAAATACATATTAAAGTCCCTCCCCTCTCATTACTCGTCACATATTTGTTGCCTCTTTTATTATCTTCTGATTTTTACTCTCTTTCTCTCTTTGTCTAAATATGTCATCTTATTATAAATTTAAATTACTTTTTTAATCTTTTCTGAACTGTAGAAACTCTCTCTCTCTCTCTCTGTCTCACATGATGTTCTTTCTCCGGATGCGTCATTTTATTACAAATTTTTTTTAATCTTTCGTAAACTGTAGAAACTCTTTCTTTATATAGATCGATGCGCAAAAACCGACTTGTGTCGTTTGGACGCAACAAATCGGCATGTTTCGTCATTCGTGAATGAATTCGCGCGATCGCACGATTGATAACACACGGTTGATAAAACATTTTTTTCACGCTACCTCGTGTGGGGCAAATATTAACATCAGACGATGTAATCGCAAAGTGTTTATACGCGCATAAAAGAAATACGTAATATTTTCACTGAAATTTTTACCGTTTCACTGAAAGTAAGAAAAATATATACGCAGTAGCGGATGGTTACACATTATTGCGCGTATGTATCATCGGCACAACACAACAACATAAAAAAGAAAAGATTTGTCGTAAGGTCAAAAGTCCGGAAAGCTTTAGACACAGTCGTAGAATTACTAAAATTTGTTTTGACGATCGCCGATAAGAAATGAACTCTAATATCGAAACGAGTCGCGAGAATATAATTGAATAGGGTCGAGTAAAAAACGTAATTATCGATCAAATAGGACAGCTTGTTTTTCTTTCTCTTTGTTTGTAATTCGTGATCATAGTGCACGTACAATAATAAGAAATTCAAGTATTTTTTATCAACTATGTTTTTTTCTTCTTCAACAAATAACGTTCGATATCGAAATACGTCTTTTTCCGTTTATAGAAATCTAAAATCAAAATCGTGTTCTCGAGACGAGATAGGTTTGTAAAGGAAATGCGTTCAACACTTGCGGTCTCGTTCCTTATTCTTTGAATAGACGCGCACCCGAATGCGCGTTTATTCCCGTTCGAACCTGTTGCCACGACCGTGGCGATCCGTTCAAACGGCCGGAGAAAGAGAAGCTTTGCGTGCTAAGTCATTACTATATAACAAGGTTGTTAACCCGCCACCGCCCGCGCCGGGATGTTTTTTTTTACTTCTCGTGTTTCCATTTCTCTCGCGCGTAGAACGTTATTTTCATCGTCTTACAAATGACGTTTTCGAACTCTCGTTGGTTTTTCAATCGCGGAATACACGCTCGCGTTTTTTACTATATTTAACAATGTTTGATTCACAAAACGTAAAACACAGTCTGCTCCGAAATGTTAATTCGCGAATCTATATTTGCGAATAGTAAACAACAAAAATATTCGCGCGTGTTTTTCAACAAAACACACCGTCGTAGCGTATCACAGAAAATCCACGATTTTGTAAATTGATAAATTACAAAGCGCATATATGAAAAATGTCATTGAAAAAACCGCTCGCGTTTTGGAAATTGAAAAACTGTTTCAAACATATACGTGGCAGCATGTCGCGAAAAGTTTTTTTGTATACGAATTCTGACACATCTATAAGCTTGAAATTGGAATTTTAAATTGTTGGTTTTGCAATAACACCTCTCATATTATATGTATGTAAGCACAAAATAAAAAATAAAAGAGCAAAATAAACAATAGAGATAAATTCGACTCGATACTCCGCGCAGAGTCGGGTCCCAATCGTGACACACGCCGAAGAGAGAATGAAGTTTGAGCGTGCGAATCGCGACTCGTTCGCGTGCAATTTGATTCGATTGTCGAGAGAAAGGACGGATCGAGAGTAATAACGAACGGACAAGAGAGAGAGTTTGTTTCCTCTCATTCCCACTTGCGGCAAATGCAAAGCGGTTTTCTTTCTCTCTCGAGGAGAGCGAGCGCATTGCGCTGCGGGGAACCGACGCCGATCGCACACACGCGATCGCCACGCATGAGGTTTCCTCACGTTTTATCTTCCTCTCTTCTGTAGATGAAGGTCTCCGCTCAGCTGTATAGCACGCGAGTCGCCAGAGAAACATGCGGGAGGTGCGTGGACAGAGCGAGGTCAGCTTACGCACGTGCACGTCGTGCGTGGCGCTCAATATTACACACTAGACGCTGTATGTACGCTCTCGACCTATTCGATCAGTGGCGTACACGCTCATATACCTACTACGTTCATCGTAGCTGTAACCCGCTCGCTAATCGCTCTAGTTGTGTGAATATTTTACTGATGTCGCGCGAGCAGATATGCATCAATTAATTTAATCAAGTCTTATCAATACCGGCGATTCTTCTTGACCATTTCATGAATTATTAAACAATTATCGATTTGTCATCCGGATGATTTATGGACGAGTATGTACGCGCAATAATGTCGGCTATATACGCTTTTACTTTGTAATATTCTACTGTGGAAAAAATTTTAAAGCAACGGTATTCTTAAATTAATTTTTCTTGAGAGAAATAATACGTCTGATTACGTAAGAATAAATTTGTAATTTGCTTTTTTTCTTTTTGGATATAATTTCTCTAACTTTTCGAAATAGTACGTGTGTTATATATTTTTCGGGCCTAAAGGAGTGAACGGAGGTCTCGTGTTTTTCTTCGCGGTCTCTTTGTTATACACCTTGGCTCGGTAAAAACGGCTTTGGTAAAAGGTCGATGAATGGCCGGTGGCGTTTCCACCGAGACGAGATACCAACGCGATCGATACGCGGGTTAATGACCCAGAAAATGCCGGATTGTTATACAGCGCGCGAGAGCGCCGGTATCATGCAAAACGACAAAAATCCATCGACAGCGAATAAGATAATGTCTTTGTTGTAAAAGGATGTGAGATCGTAAAGATAATGTGGTAGATAATTTTCTAACGCTTTCACAGACCGAATTGTTTGCGCCAGATCGCGAGGATAAGACACGTTTTTTTTTTTTCTACCGAAAGTCTTTCTCCTCTAATTCTGCCGTTCGTTACGCCACTGCGTCTTTTAACATTACGAACGGATTGCGTTCTATCGGAGCCGCGTCTTTTAGCCGTTCGGTGATGTGTGAACTCATCGACAGCATGGCAGAAAAAATCGAGGGAGATAAAAGATAAGAGAAGTTGTGTGTCGCGTATCATATACGTAGCGCGCGTCTTAGAGAGAGGGAAGAGGACATTGCGCTCAGCTCCACTTTCGGCGACAATTCTCCGAATCGCGATTTATAAATTCGATAAGATCCCGGTATTGCGTTTCTTCCTAGACGACCTCGCCGTGCGATGTGCGCATGTTAACAACGCGCCAAATATTTGAGAAGCGGCGCGAACCAGTACGGAGATTTATATCTTGGGCGAGTTCGCGTGGTCTCAAAAATCATCTGCGCATTTTATTGCGAGCGGATCTTTCCGAGCCAAGCGAGAGTAATGCGCGATAAGTAATTCGCGCGATAAATTAAAATTCACCTGCCGGTCGTGTGTATTATATCTGTTTAAAATCTTCCCCCATCTTTTTAATGCAAAGTCAGTCTCACAATATCGCGATATATCGATATTCTTTACATATGGAACCTCGTTTTATTGAGACGTAGTTTAAAATAGAGTGTGCTTGCGCACACGAATGTCGGAAAGCGAAGATCGTCTAAACATAGAAATTGCTTGTTTTCGTTGCGCGTAGGCGTTTTAACTAAAAGCGACGTTTCGAATTTAACAGCGAACCGAACGAAGACGGTTCTCACCACAGCCGCGTCTCGTCACACTCTCTTTGATCACCTGTTCCGTCGCTTGTTACGAATAAAAAAAGTCGGCGCGTTTGTTGTTGTTGTTTTGTTTCGCATTTCGGCGTTATTACACTTGCTCGCCCCGAAATGTATACGTTTTACAAAACGACCGATGGACTTCTTGAAAGCGAGCACGAAGCGTAGATACCGCGTTCGAGGCCGCGCTCGATATCTTTGTCAGTCGCATTATCGCGAGTTTTCAGCTTCGATTAGCGATCATCTGTGACTCACTTTTTTGAGTCAGCTGTCGAGTATTTCGCAGATAAACACAGCATTAACGCGGAAACTGAATCTTCGCACGAGCGTTTCGTTTCTCGACAATTTTTACTCGATATTTGACACGTTGTCGAATATACATTCATGTGTGTGTATTTCCCGCGAGTTTTCTCGCTGAAATTTGTACGGCAATACACCGTATGCAACCGACGTTGATATATATCCCTCGTCGGATACCATTTTTCACTCGCGCACGGCGGCGTATTAACGTCCGCCATATTTCGCTTGACATTCGCTCTGCCCGAATGACGTTGACACCGGTAATAGACGGCGTGCATTAGAGACGCAGCAGTCCCCCGACCTGCGGTCGTTTTGTTTTACACGTGACGCAACAGAATCGAAGCGCAAAAAGCGACGGCACGTGTACGCGCTCGTGTGCGGCGCAGAGATGCGCTGCTGCGTTTTCTTCGATCGATTTTCCTTCAATTTTGTCGCGTTCACGCGGCTCTAATCAGCTGAAACGTATTTATCGCTTTCAAGGCTACTTTTTTTTGGTGATTTTTCACCAATATTTTTTCCTTATCACACACGCGTAAGAAATTCACTGCGATCTCGTGAGGATTTCCTTTTTCTTTTGTATTCAGATTAGAATGCTCACCTCTATTGTTTTGAAAATTGTTTTTCACCGGAGTGTTGTTTTGCTTCGTCTTTGATGCACTTGATCGCATAATGACAAATAAAGTCCTGATTAATATTCCAAAAAATATCTTCGCAAAAGTTTCTTAACGAGTTGGAATTGACCGCGGCGAACTGCGCAAGAAGCGAAGCTTTCCGCTTGTCGTAAATAAACATCATGCGTGAAAACATTTGCTTTAACGAACGCGATTAGCACACTTTGTTTACTGCATAAAACACATCGTTCGATTTTGTCTAGCGATTTTCGTATCTCGCTGAGAGACTATATCCCGGCGTATATATGTACGTATCGTGCACGAATGTGTATGTATATATAAACATAATGCTATCTTACCACACGCGCGCATATATGTTCTTATGTTCCTTGATAAATCGTCGCACCACAATCGACGATCGTATTCGAGAGACAGAGTCCTGTTTCTTTTAATAAACCACACGGGTGGCATCCAGATAATCGCGGTGGCGTAACGACGTCGTGTGGTATCAATAACAGAACCATTAATCAGTTATGATACAAGTTTATTGAATCACTGCTTGCGCAACTTAACAATGACAATGGGATCCCAAAAATTTCTAATGTCGCATAGTTTTTTTTTTCTTCAAGATAGCAAAATTTCTCCCGCGTTTCCACATTTCGATTTTTACACAGTTTTCAGTATGATAATGATATGGCGATATAATAATAATAAGTAATAATAATAATAATAGTAATCCAAATATATATATAATTATATAATATAATAATAGTAATAATAATAATATACAATAATAACGGGATACGCGCGCTAACTGTGACAACAGTCGAGAGAGAACAGGTAAAATATACATACGGTCTTATGCGTACATGTATATATACATTATTATAATATAGCGTCGTAAAATCGCAAAACGAATTTTCTCCCATGAAACTATGAATCGTAAATCCTCTTTGATTGGTGATACGGCTTTGAGCGCACGCGCGGTGCGTGAGATAAACGATTTTCTCGCCCCTCTTTCGTGCTCGCCCTCGTCCCCTAAGTTCGTTTTCTTCTCCGCGGGTATTTTTCCGACGATATTACAATATCAAAGTTTTTTTTTTCGTGTAGCCTCTCTTTCTCGGTATACTCTCTAACTAATCAATTTTATATGTATAGTTGCAATATATATATATGTACATGACCCCTCAACGACGAATGTGTGTGTGCGCACGATAATAGACATAATTATTATTATTATTATTTATATTTACGCGCGAATGCACATCGTGCACAAAAAGTTTGCCGCTTTTGTTTTTTTTCTCTCTCTAAAAACCTCGAACACTCGAATACGTTTTACACGCGCCCTTCTTCCTTACCAACACGACCCTGTTCTCCTTAAAATATAAGGACGTTTCTCTTTCATTGTTCGATTAAGCCGGATTTACGTGTGACTTTATTTTTTAAGATTTATTAATCAAAGAAACTGCTTGGTATTTAAATCGAAAGTAAAATTAAAAAACGACAAACACAATTTTTTTGGAGATTCGCTGGTTTTTGTATCGTAAAATTCGTCGTTTTTTACGTCGCGGCAATTGTGCAAAAGTGTAAGGTACAAATACACGTTTTATTTACGACACTGGTGTAAAAATTGTTAGTAAGTAACTTAGGTGTGGCGCGTTCAGTTCATGGTTGAAATTACAACCGCGCGTTGTATCGGCGGACAAAAGCGTGAGGTAAATGCCAAACGTAAATCCGACATTACGAGAGAATCTAGCGATTCTATATGTAAACGGAGTTCTCATCCACAAATCCGCCTGAAGGAAATGGTCCGTCCCGACGCGGCGGACGAGAATAGTCTCTCTCTCAAGCTTTTGTGCTTTTTACAGCCGCACAATATACACAAATAGCGTCCTGAAAATAACGTCCCGCAGTCTCGATCGAGAGTGTTCTTTATCTTATCTCCGAGTCACTTCGCGTTGCGTTGCTCGCGCTCGATCTACAGAGTTCTCGTATCTTCGGAGCTGAATATCGCCAGAACAAAGAAATTTACACTCTTGCGGAAGTACACCGCCGACTACCTCATTGGCACTGTCGAAGGACGAGATAGGAAGCTTTTTTTCATATGTTTTCTGCTCAAAAAAAAAAAAACAAAAAGAGCGAGATATCGTAACTTCCATAATCGACAAATATCTAAACTATACGTATGCGTGCGCGGTCCTCTCGCTTCTTTTTCCGGCCAAAAACTCGCATCGAGAGAGCGCGAGAACGGATAACGCGTAGTGCGGATAAAACTTTGCGCAATTGACGTTTACATAATAATTATTTACAAATTTGTCTAGAGATATACACAAGCCGTCGAGGCTAGAAAAAATGCGATCGCTCGAGCGCAGAGAGCGCGTTGGGAATATCGGGAAAATTCTCGCGATTGTTCCGCGTTTCCCCCACAAATTACCGGTTGAAGGCGTTATCGCAAGTAGTAGTGCGGATCTCAAAGTGTCTGTGCGTTTTGAACGCGCTATATAATCACGGATATAATCGTCCTTCCCGTGCGTTGAAAGTGAAGTTGTAATTCCGTTCTTGATGCTCGAAAGAGATTTCTATACACTCGCTTGTTTATACATGCGGAAATTACGCGTTTCGATAAAATGATGGTATCGCATGCGCGATTCGATTTTATCACATAATATGAGTCATCCACATACATATTGTATCACAATAGGTGATATTTTTTTTCTTTAGGCGCAGAATCGTAATGTAATGCGTATCAGATATATAAAATAACAACGTCACACACATACATAATACACACGAAGTATAGTCTTGACGCGTCAATTTTTTTCGATTTCTCATCTCTCAAGCGAGATCGATATTTGACGTGAAAACTTGTTTTGTGTGTATTTCTCAGAAAAGAGCGCGTTCGTTAACTTTACAATGAGAAACGCATTTGAAATAAATTTAAAATTTATAGGAATTTATCCAAAAGCTGTAATCGCGATTGCTTTTGTAAAGTAAATAACTGAAGTTCTCTCAGAGACGTCACTACGTCGAAGTAAAAATTAATATCGAATTGATAATACATTATTTATCATCGGCTTGTCGCAAAACGGAAGACGATATTGACTATTTATATTTCTCAAGCCTTCGTCGTCGCATCGTCGAAAACGGTAATTGTAACTGTAAATTCCGCGGAGCTCGAAAAAAAATGAAAAGTTGCGCCTACGTAGTGTTTTGCTCTTCTTTTACTGTTTCCACATTTTACGATCATCGTGGTCGTGTGCAAAACACGTTTAATAAATGCTTTGCGTGCGCGTTTATACAAATCTACGCACGTGTCGGCATTACGGCTGCAATTATGACGCGTTATTGAATTTAATTTGCAATCGTAACGTTGCGGAGAATAATCGTGAGCACGAATCGTTCTCGGGCTTTGAATGCCGCGTCGAATCGAACGGCCAATCGTAATTTTTTGAAATCGTAGAGAGAATGGGCGCTCTTCAAGTGCCAACAAGTAACATGTCCAAAAGTCGATCGAGTGCGATTGATCGCTATTTTGCTGCGCTCGAGCCGATCGCCGCGAAAGAAACGAATTGTGACTAAAGAGGAAAGATCCGTATGCGCCGTACCGCAATTTCGGATACGATCAATCCGCGCCCCGTTCGCGAGAAGGGCTCCGACTTACAAGTAGCATTATTTATAATATATATATTTTGTGTAAAAATAGGTATGATATACACAGGCTTCGAGAGCCGCGCAACGCGCGTCCTCCTTTTCCAAAAAGTATGTTGATGTGTCTCTTCTCTCTCTCTCTCTCTTTCTCTCACTCCTTTTTGTCGCACGAAGAAACTTGCGTGCTTTGGGAGAGATTCGTTCTTTTCTCCAAAAATGTGTTTGTTCAATAAATACATTTCTGACGTGCGTCCATTAAAAAGGATCTGAGCGTCAACCTTTCAAAGCGCAAAGAGAATCTTTTAAATCATAGGCGAGTTATCGAAAGGTGCATCTCTCTTGTAAGTGTGTGTTTGCTTTTCATTTTTCTGACGCTTAAATCTTTTCTAATTTACAATATTCAACGACAAAAATCTGTAGCGGTAGATTCCTTAACACCGTATTATCTCAAAAGGACGTTTCCTCCGTTTCGTGTCGCCTCCTCTTCCCCAGGTTTTTTCCTTAGATCCTCACGATCGTCATTCGAAACTCGAAACTGCAATCGCTTTCACGCGACGAAATTTTTTCTCTTTCAGTTTTCTCTTTTCGTGTCGATCCGAAATATTCTCCCTCGCGAAGCGCTCGCGACGCGTAAAGGCCGGATGAATCGCTCTCGTGAAAGTCGCTCCCTGGCGATTCCTGGTGCGGCCACACCCTCCGCGGTTCGCTGTCGAAATTCTGGCTCGGTGACTACCCACAAGGCGTCGCGACGCCGCCGGGTCTCAGGTCACGTCCACCGCGAGTCCGTGAATCCGATCGTCGGCTGGCTGCTACGTCAGCAGTTTGAAGAACATCAAGGCTAGGGATATGTTGATAAAGAGCACTAGCATTACGAGCTGTTGCCGCGAGAACCAGTCCTGAAACAAAGTACAAAGAACGTTGTATGACAAGCGTCGTCGCTTCTCGTCTCACGTTGGATACTAAGAGAAAATTAAAATAAAGTTAAATACAAGGCGCTATTTTGATGTCAAAATAAATTTATTTAGTTTTTTCATATTAATAGAATGTGAAAACCAAACTTTGCTTATTTTATTACACTATAGGCCGTAAAACTGATTTATTTCTCCCAAAAACTTGAGTCATGTTTACAGAGGAAAATATGTTTTTTCTTTCCAAAAGGGCTAAATCTTATTCTCGCAGAAAGTGTCTTCTTGACTGTTCGCAGAAAAAAATTTAGGCACAAACAATAAATCAGTTTTTATATGCGGTCGAGCGGTCAGAAGGAAAGCATTCTTTACAACCTAATCGTTTTTCTTTCGTGGGAAATTTCGTAGTATTATGTTCATTATCCGAACGGGACTCGGTCCGAAATAAAACTCAACTCTCGATCAAATATCGAGTCTTTAAAGTGACTGACAAAGACGTGGCGTCACGGTCAACATGGTTTCGCGACAGGCAGGTAAATGGTTTTTTTTTTCTTCTGATATCTTCGAATATTCACCTTAACCTGCGGACTGACTAGGTACAAAAGCGGGTTGGCCCTGAGCCTCTCGCTTTCGTCGATTTGTCTGCGGACCTCTTCCCTCCTCAGGCTGCTCAGGATACTGACTTCTTCTCTGGACAATGGAGCCGTGGCCGTAAGCTGGATCGGCTGCGCCACGTCCGGCAGCGACTTCTTTCGTTGAAAGGGCATCGCCGCCACCGGCATCGCCTGTACGAAGGAAATAAACGAGAAACAAAAAGAGAGATGGACTCCGATCACGAATACTTATCGGCACTATGTAACTAGCGTGTGCGCGTGTAACGTTATTTACGTGCATGAGTAATGATATTAAAATGTTTGTCACACGGGATGTACAAAGGGCGATAACGGAGCATATAATCAAGCAGTAATATTTACACAATTTGTAATGATTATTATAATTAATATGAGTGTAATTATAAAAAATAATTATTTAGAATAATTAATATAATATTTCTGCGCGTACTCTTGTTAGGTAAGCAATCAGCTGAGCGAAGTGAATTTGATCGAACTGTTTTTAAGAGACGTTCGAGAATCGGTTTCGTGAGCACGTGCGAATAATAATTAATACATTTGAATTAAGATGAACAAACTTTACAAAGTAATTTTTCCAAAACGTTGGATATAAATTCGTGCGTCATTTTTCGTTAAAATTGACTATATAACCTAACGTGTTTCCGTTGCACTTTTGTTTGTTTTTTTTTCCCAGACTTTTGTTTCGTGTCATGTCGCGTCAGTTATATAGACGTAGGTAAACGACGTTTATTGCGAACACCTCTCTTGTTCAAATTTCTGCTCGCTTGCTCACGTCAAAAGTTAGATAGCTCTGTTTCTGAATCGTTCCGCGAGGCTGTTATTGAATTTTCCGCTACCGACTGTTCGACAATAGAACATTTCTCTTTGTTCTTGTTCGCGCGGAGCGGACGACAGTCGACGCGGCATAAATCCAACACAATCGCAATTGATTAAAGGATTGAATTGATTCGCTATGTAAAAATTTTTAGCTTAAAGTCCCTGCTTGTTCTCTACATTTCACGCGAAACCGGTACAGGATATTGCATAGTCATGTTTGGTGAGCCACTAAATTCTCGGAGATTACTTGTTCCGTTAATTCGCTGTTTAATTTGCGAGCGAACGAAACAGGTTGCAGAGAGAGAAACGGATAAAAAGGAAAAAAGCGACCGAACAGGAGGGGAGAGTCTATAAACCTCAAGAGCGCCTGAGGTTTCTCACCGCGGTGATACATCTGGTGATGCAAGAGTCGAATTACTAAATTTCTGGCCGAAATATTTCTGCTCTCGACGCGTTCTTGTCGCGCGACAAGATCGTACAAGATTTTTTGCAACGATAAAAAAAAAAAAATCCGCAGCGATACAAGAAATAATTTTACTTGTAACTGGAGAAATTCCAATTATTATTCATATTTTTTGTCATTTATATAATTGTCTGAATCGGCGAAAATTCTTCTCGTTTCTTCGCAATTATTATGCGAGAAAATTCTAAATGCGTTGAGTTACTTCGCCAAAAGTTGCATAATTGTGCAACATTGGATCACTCGTCGCAACGTATACAAGATAGATACGTGTATTAAAATGTGCAACAACAATGCAGACTGCTTTTCCGGATTTTACGCGTACGACGAATACTTTCGCATATGCGTTCTTATATACACGTTGCGATCTTCTTAACAAGGACGTTTAAACGCATACGTGGTCCATATTTGTGTGTAACCTATTGTATTTGCCTGACCCTTTCCGGTTGTTACACATTTCACTTGTAAACCCTCGTTGTTCTACACTTGATTAAGCGTGTGTTATTATCTAAGCTAAGACCAGCTGATTCCCGTTGCGCGACCCCTAATGTTTTCTCCCTGTTCTTTCTCCATACTTTGCCCTCTCTAGTACTTTCTTCCGTAAAAAAAAAAAAAAAAAAAAAAAAACCATCCTGCATGAACTTTTACGCGTTGTTTAGCTCGTGTGCTCGTGTTGTTAGAAGAACGGAATGTGTGTGAGTTCGCCTCCTCGTTTACCTCCGTCGGAGGAGTGATAATCCAGGATTCCGAGGCGCGTCTGGCCATCAGAGCGGGGCTGCATAGCAGCGCCTCTTCCTCTTCGTCGGGCTCGGTCCAAAACATGTCTGTTTTCGCAGCGGATTTCACTCGGTCACTCTCTCAAACTTTCTTAAACCGTCTGCTTTTAGCTTCGGGTTTTTAAATACCTGCGAAAAATATTTTTGTTTGCGTATCGGCTTATAATCTACTCTACATTCTCTACAAATCCTCAAGGTTCTTCAAAGTTTCCCATTCTTTTCTGAAATTTCTCTTATTTCGTCGTATAAAGTTCAGAATATCTTGCTTTTGAAAAGAAACTTACGGCTCGTACTCTTGGAGGAATTCCATTGCTCGATGCGATCATCGACGAGAGAAAAGTTTTTTCAATTAGTGTCGTATAGAGATAATATCGACTCACATTTGCTTGTTCGTTCTTCCAGTGTCTTACGATCGCTTTAGTTTGTCACTCTTGGATATCGGTACAACGCACTGTTCTCTTTTATCAAGTACGCAGTTATACTTCGGAAGCAATCATGGCCAGCTGGCACTTCCGTTCACACGACTCCTCTCTCTCTTTTTCTTTCTTTCTTCCTTTCTCTCTCTCTCTCTCTTATCCTCTTCGACCGGAAGTGCCTTCTGGAATTCGCGCGAACGTTTTTTCACCCAAGGATGAGGCTCCGTTCGCGCGGTCTTATCTCTCGATTATTTTTCGACGATTCTCGACGTACGAAAGGAGGCGAATTAAAATGTGAATTACGTATCCGCGGCCTCCTGGTAAGGAAGCCGGGCCGCAGACTGAACGACCCTGGCTAGCGCGACCGAAATAGAGCGACGCCCCACTATCTTTGAAATAACTTCGCGGAGCGTCGCGACGTTCCCGAAGACCTAGCGTCCGTCGGGACGCTGCCAAAGCCCTGTCGATTCTTGCAGTTCTGTGATATACGAGGTCAATTTACAGTAGCGCGGATGCGAGACGCGAAAAAAGATGATCAAATCCCCTGAAACTTGGCTCGAAATTTACGACGATGTTTCAAAAAGTTGTTTTGTTCTTCTCAAATCGTTCGCGAGAAATATATTTTGTTAATCTTTATTTAAAAATTTTGCAAACAAGTAATATTTCAAGAATAAATTTTTTTGTCGAAATTTACGACAATTAAATGATGAAAAAGAATATTGGTTTCTTGTGTGCGTAACGTTAATTGACTTCTTTTTTTTTTTTTTACCGTGCGCCAATCCGCCTTACACAAATCAAGCTGAAATTCAGAGTCACGAAGAAACACCTGACTCATACGTTTGGCATGTAAATAAATCCGGCGAGAATTTCGAGATCTTCTTGTGCCAACAGATCCGTCCCACTTATTTGCAATTTCTTTATCATTTATCGCGTTGCGCGTCTCTCGCTCGCTGTTGCCAGTTTATTTTATATCGTACCGGACGACGAGCAATTCGGTTGATACGGCGCAACGTCTAATTAGCTTTGTTAATTGAGGCGATCAACTGCCCGAGGCGGTCTTATCGCATGTTTCATCTAATTTAATCGATGCAAATATGTCGCAGATATTTTTCATTCAGATTGACGATTATATATTCATTATAACACTTTTGTATTCAATGGTATTCAATTAACACATAATAATAATAATAATGAAACAATAGCAGAATAACAAACGCTTCTGTGGATGTTGTGAGGATAACGAGAGAGCACACACACAAAATATCGCTAAAAAAAATTGTGAAAAATAATAATAAAAACAATAAGACGGTACACGATTTACTTACGCGATACTCTTTAATTTGTTCATCATCAACAGCTTTTACATGATATACATAAATACATTCAATATACATCGAATCAATGTTTGCAGCGTCGTTGATTGGTCAACGGAAAGTGGTACATATGCTACATTAATCGATCTGCGGAAAATGCAATATGCAAATTTACCGAATATATATACATTATCTATCTACGTGTATATTTATATATTTGTTTGTCACATATATGTGTGTGTGTCACATATATGTGTGTACAAACAAAAATATACCTACATACTCTTTGTTTCAACCTTTCTAACGGCTATACGACTACGTGTCTACAAATAATCGTGCATCTTACGCTATATTTTTTTTTTTTTTTTTTTCAACAAAACCGTGATTACTCCAATTTTTGCTAAGTATTTAGAAAAGCTCTCGCACACATCGAACAAAAAACAAAAAAAAACAAGACTTCGCAAGATTGGCACTTAAGTGTGAGATTAGGAAAAAGTACACGTTATATTTTACTTTCACGTTGACGGAATGCAACTTCCTCTCTCCTCGTCAATTCTCTCCTGTCGCGCAATGCTAGTTTCATCACAAGCGAGTATAATTTTTGTGTGAACACATAGGTAGATCTTAAAAAGTCAAAATTCAACAGCGTTTGAAAAACTGTGACAATTGTGGAAATTTGCGTTATCATTGTTGTACTTTGTCATTCGCACAAAAATCGTGAAATCCTTTTTTTGTTTTCCTGGCGCAGTTCTTGTGCGCGCGACCATCAATTATTGTCGAAACTATGGCTTGTGACTTAAGGTGTTAAAGCATATGTATATTAAAAATTGTTAAATCGGTCTTGTATGAAAATAGTTGGATATATATATATGTATAATATATGTATATTATTCCTTTATAATTCTTTTCTTTTTTTTTAATACTTTAATTAAACCTCAAAGTATACTTATCTGCTTTGTGCGATCCTTGAGTATAATTGTGTGTTATCAAGAAGTAGGATTTTATATATTCTTTTTATATATTCCGATTATATATAGATTGTAACAATTAGACAAAAAAATAAAAGAAAGGCTTAGGCTCTATACAGTATAAAATTAAAATAACTTAAATAACGAACCGCTAACAGAAGAAGACAACGTTGGCGCACGTCTGTATTTTGCAATGTAACAAACAACTCACATGTGTGTGTAATAAGCACGCAAATTGTTATTATATTATCAAATATACATGCGACGATTACCAACGCGTTGGCTGTTCGTTAGTTCTTTATTATTTAAGTTATTTTGAGAATCAGATTCACAGTTGTACAGGTATCGTTGGCAAGATCGATCATCCCTTATAATCTTACTATCGTGCATAATTTCATCGTACTATCTCCGCGCATAAATTCGTGTGTCAGCTCTACGGAATGTATCTCGGTATATAACCTGGACGTTTTCATTGTATAAAGAATAGACACGGCATACAAATATATACTTAACAGACGGTCCACAAGTTTTTTTTTTTTTTTAATTCACAGTTTACTCTTCCTGTTTTTCTCTCTTTTTTCGAAAAATGTTCTCTTTATTTTACGGACTAAGCTTTTGCACACGGACGTATTAAGTTTCACGTTAGTTAGACGGCAGATTCGCCGCGGAATAATAATTAATCTGCGAGATGGATCTCGTGTGTATTTGTGTGTGTGTGTGCACACGATATATGCGGAACAAATAACATATTACGCTACATAATAACGCGCGTGAACACGCCAGCAATTCTCGTAATAACGACTACAACATCGCAGATTTAATTAAGATTCTGTGTGCTCTCTTAAGTCTCTCGTTTCGAACATATCGAACATGTCCCGCGATCACTTCCATTTGAAGCCTCAGTGTGTCTGTACAAACAACGTTTCTAAGTATAGAAAATACAGGAAAAAGAAGCGGCGTGGAGGTGGTGGGTATGTTATAACAACGGAGTTGTCTCTCGTTAAAGCTCGTCTGAAAACGATTTTTCTCGATACGCAACTTATGTAAAAAAAAAAAAAAAATCAACTGAATAATTTCCGTTAACAAATCGAGCATGTAACGAGGATCATTCACAAGAAATCGAAAGTCCTGCAATCCACAGAAAAGAGCGAAACTGTGAGTTAGCGATATACACTCACAGAGAGAATGTACGGATTGAGAGCGGAAAGTTCTTGGTGTGTATCGATTGGAAACAATCTGGGAAGGGGATGTAAGAGCTAAAGAGCCAATACGTTTGGAAGAAGGGTTTTGAAAGAGGCTTAAAAAATGTAGGCTTATAAAAAAGAGGGTTAAAATAGAATCGAAGAGCAAAAATGGTCCCCGCCTCCACGCCGCGCGCTGAGCTTACCTTGCAAAGGTCCGTTTAATTAGCTCGGTTAATGGACGCAACCGACGTGCGCGCCAGCAGCTTTTAAACTCCGCGCGCACGTGTGTGTGCGTTCGTATACGTGTACGCATCCAATTAAACGTAAACCTAACTTTTTGCACGAACAGTTGTACGCAGTACACGGAATGTCATGTAAAAAAAAAACAAAAAAAAAAAACAAAAAAAAACAGTCGTGAATGAGGATCTATTCACACTTTTATAACCGCTTTGCAAAGCGGACAGTCAGTCTCGCATATCGCTTCGATTTAGCGCGTGTATAGAGTCGATTCTCTTTGGCGAATAATATCTACACATATATATATAAAACATACATCGCACATATGCACACACAGACATTTCCGTTCGTGTGTATACGACTCTCTTTCTTTCTCTTCGGATTCCCTTTCTTTTCTACGCGCGAATACTAACAATCACACTTGACTATTAACGTACTTGAGCGCAAAAAAACAAAGTAAAAAAAATAAATAAATAAAAATCTTAAGTCAGAGAACATTCGGTTGCTTCTTCGCTTGCTGAAAAAAAAATGTGATACATTATTTGTTTGTTGAATGGTCCGTCGCATGGATCTCGCATGTTACCCAACGAGAGCGCTCCGTAAGATCGTATTTCGAACTGATACGACGAGGCGCAACATTGTCGCGTTGCCAATTTACATTTTCGAGCCTTTGAAATTCGCGAACTATGTATGTGTGTGCGCGTGTATGTGTTTCGTTCTGTTTCTCCCAATAAGCGTTGTTCAGAACTAGAACTTCTCTTTCTCGATCAAGACGAAACACGATCCAAGAGACATTACGAAATCTGTTAAGTTCTATCGAGTTTTTTTTCTACGTTTTTCGATCGTCGTCTAATTTGCTTCGAACGAACGAACTCCCTCGTGTCTTTCACACAATATTAGAACGAGATAGAATTCTCTCCTTTCTCGCACTTTAGAATTTCGTTGTGTAACAGCGAACTATTAACACTCGTTATATACGTTATTACTTTGTTATAAGCCACAGTACAATCACGGATTAATTCCAAAATTATAACATCGACGATATCAACTCGACGCGAAAATTCGCGTGAGTGTGCGGACGAATCCCGCATTCCTTATTACTTTCTTTCTCTCTCACAATGTTTCCATAGAAAAATAAGACTGTGTCTTCCGCGAATATTACTCGTTTGTACGCGCTTTTCTTCGATCCCGCGATATATTTTGTCAGTGAGCGTCTTGTTCGATTATCGCGGCGAAGTTAACGCGGCTAATGGCAATCTATATTGAACCAGGCACAATTTATCTCCACTGTCAAGAGCACATCTTATAACGGCAAAGAATGAGTTTCCATAAAAAAATATCCGTCGTTAATTGAAAAATCTTTTCATTTTCCCTATGTAAGGCCTCGCTCTCTCTTTCTCTCTTTCTCTCTCTGAAAATCTTTTATTTTCGTGCGAACGCGCGTTATAATCCAACGGGAAACAAACGTGGATTAAAATCGTAATTAATTTTTCGGACACACGGCGTTCAAGTTGATTGCGCGTGTGTGTTGCGTTCGTTAAATAATAAGATGATTAAACGTCGGACGTTTGCTCGTAAATTTCATAGAAAAATATTGCCGATTTTCCGTGCGGTTAGGGGATTTATATAGAAAAAACCACTCCGGGGCGAGAGATTGGTTATATCGGAACTTAATATTTCGGAGCTCTCTTTCTCTAAACTATTACACGCCAAAAGATTTAATTGGTACATGTATAGAGGGCGGAAATGTGACGGTCGGAGATCGCGTTAAGATTTTCAATCTAAAAAGATTCGGTTTTCGAAAGCTGCTCGCATTTTTCTTCCTCTAGCCAATCGCTATAATATACATATGTATATTGCGCACGCGTGTCATCGCTCTGCATATACATATTTTTACTTAATACTTATACTTATAGGGTTGCGCGGCCCTTTGTCGTTGCGGCGAAGGCGGGGACCGTCCGGCCTGCTTCCTGGGATGGCATGCACAGAACACAGCACAAAACGCCACACAGTTACACAAAGACAGACAAAGAGAGATAGAGAAGAGAAGATACATAAGTAGATAATAAGGTATAAGAGACTAGATAAGAAAGAGGCACAAAAATGTGGTAAGAACAATTTGAAACGAGAAAATATATCTCGTGGAGGGTAATGAGGGAAAAACGGGAGGTGCGTCGAGAACGCAGGCGAGAGAGGTGCGAGAAAAAATGTAGTTTTTTTTAGTAAAAGATTTATAAAACATATTCGGGTATGAGGGATGATTATATAATATTTGCGAAAAACAATTGTTTATTCAACAGCAGACTCACGTGACGAGCACAAACGTGATAGTTTTCATATATTACTTGTTTACAAAAGAATTTTTTTAAAATATTGTAATTTACCGTAAAAAATTATATTTAGAAAAAGTTGGATTATTTATATTCGGCAGAAGTAATGATCTGCATTCGAAAGAGATTTAAAGACTAATCTTTAAATATAATTTCGAGAAGCTTTGTTTTTTTGTTCATTTTATTGAATTCCGATAAATTTATTGTGTGCTGTTGTCATATCTATTAAAAACCAAATTTTTTTACCATTCGATAACGTGCAACAATAATCTCTTGAAAATTGAAAGATCAATGTCGAACGATTGTTATCTTGTTTAAAGCATAATAGAGAGCCCGTCAAAGTTATTTCCGATAGTACTCTCTTGAAAAGCCGTTTCGTTTACGTTCTTTTTAGAAGAATGAATGTCGAAGGAAATCACTTCGACGAATTGCATTACTCTTTTCTGCGAAATTACGCAATTTGCGTGAAAATTATTTGAAAAAATATTATCTCGCGTAGGAGTCGCGAAATTTGTTTGAAGAATGTAAATTTTGCGATTTTAAATTTCATCGTGATAAACAACAAAATGCCGTTGAAGAAAAAGAGCGGCGAGATCATATTCAATATCGATGAAACGTGTTAACTTAAAAATGCAATGGACAATAATATTTACAACAACAAAAAAAATACAGATTTAAATGCAGCCAGTGACGTCAGTGCACAAAATGTCAACGTTCTTTTCATTCTTATGAACAATCTCGTTTCTGACTCAATTCATTTTTTCAACTCATATATACATATTTATAAGTTTGTGTCGGAAAACAACGTGAGACAACAATTTTAAAAGACATATAAGAATTAGTTGGGACTCGAGCGGAATAAATACACGTAGAATCGATTATTAACTTCTTTTTCGAGACAGATGACGCGAGTATGACCAAGACGGTGCAAAAAAGGATTGTACGAGTGCACAAACGTGTACACGTGACGAGAATATATACATATGTACGCATAATATATGTATATATTATGATCCAAGTGGCATAGAACAAATGTGTGAAAATAAGAGAACTCACCTTCGGCACAACGCCACCACCACCGCCGCCACCTCCTCCACCGCCGCCGCCGCCGCCGCCGCCGCCGCCACCACCACCACCGGACGGTCCGCGAGCCATATAGAGGCTCTCGGTGCGTTTAGGCTGCCCAGGACTCGGCAGAATGTCTTGTCCAAGGCCACGGTTCTTGATGAGAGCTCCCTCGAACTGACTAGGCGTCGGTACCGCGTACGTGGGCGTCGCGGCGCCGCTACCTACCACGGAACCGTTCAGCGGCGTCCCCGCTCGGATCGCGCTCGGAGCTCTTATCGATCTACCGATCGCGCAGAAAATCAGTTTTTAACCGATCAAAACAAGCAAATGTTTTAATGTAAAATTCTGTATGAAACTTGTGCACCGTGTTAAAACAAGGAAACAAACATTCGAGTCTATATTTTTTTAAGAGATAAAATATTTTAACAGATAAAAAAACAATCAAAAACTATGTGAAACTATTTGGAATCAAAATAACATCACATCTCCGATAAAAAAAAAACGTAAAAAAGAGATTGTGACATTTGTAGTTAACAAATATTGTTTACTAAAATGTATGAGCCGTCGTCCGCGCCTCGAAAACTCACCTGTCGAGCATGTCTGGAGCTGGATTCGGTATCGTTCTATCGACAGACGCCTGTCTCGATCCGGTCAATCGAGAATGCGCTCTGGCATAACGATCTACAGAACTGTCGCGACTGGGCGGTCGCTTGTAGTGATCCAGTCTGCGAAGCGTGTGATGTGGTAATCGTTAAATTTTGTTACACATACGAAAGGTTAAAAACTATCTCAATTCCTTTTGTGTCAAAAAAAAAAGAAATAAATAAAGATATGTCGAACCTGTCGTTTAACGTTTGGCCGATAGTGCCAGGTCGGTCTTGAGGGCTCAGAACTCTACTGTTCCTTCGCAAACTCGTGGAGCTCGGCGGTCTCGCAGCGTCCGCGACACCGTCAGGCTGGGCATATTGCTGCGTTTGTTGCTGCGCGTACATTTGCGCATTGTACTGATTCATCTGCCCGTACTGGTTCGGCATTGCCGTCTGAAATCAATTTCACGTTGTTCTAGCGATCTCCTCTCTGATTCCCAAATATGATTATTTTTTTTATCTCGCGGCGAGATAACCAAATGGAAATTACTTTCTCTTTTTTTTCTCAAGAAGAAAAGACGATGTGTTCGATATTTGCGATATTATCTATAAGGCACACAGTCGGGAAAAATATTATGTTTGTTTTCTAGTGTTTTAGAAAAATCACCAAAATTCTGCAGGCTTATCGTGGAGTAACAAATTTTACTGATTCACTGCACACACGTGAGTGAAAGTAAACGGCGAAGTTTGTGACTCCGCCGTGATTCATTAAGTTCCCAACTATAAAATAACTATTTATAAAAGCGCGTGTTATTCGTGCTTCAGCGTAGCAGTCGTATTTACTCTCAGAATATTGCAAACGTGACAAAATTACGATTAGGTGTTGGTTGTCAATTAGTCATTAGTATTACGACGTCGTTAGAGCGCGTAATGTTAAACTCGCACGGAGGGGAGGGAAAAACTCGTTGAGTCGCTTACACCATAAAGCTGCGCTCCAAATTGATTCGTTTGAGCGGATGTCATTGGATCGTACGTAACCGGCGCTTGCGGAGACGAGATCTAGAAAGAAATAAGAGAGAGACACGACATTGGCGTGTGGGCGCGCAAAAGCTTACGGTAAAAATCGAGGTATTGCGACGAGGACGAGAAAGCTGCGCACGTGACAGCTAAATGACGGAAACGAAAGCAAGCGGAGTCACCTGCTGACTAGGATAAGCCTGCAAATTTTGGAAGCCGCCTTGCGGCTCGACCGATTGTTGCTGTTGCTGCTGTTGCTGATAACCGGGATACTGATCGACCTGCGACGGATTAACCGGTTGATACTGCGACTGGTACGGATTGCCATGAACGAATTGACTCTGCTGGCTGTACTGGTTCGGTTGGTACTGGTTCGGCTGATACTGATTCGGTATACTGTTGGGGTACTGGCTCGCCGGATTCTGCGGATACTGCTGGTACGGATTCTGGCCGGTCAGCGAGGTTTGCGCGTTCATCTGATTCATGGTCATTTGGTTCGCCAGCTGACCGGCGGGAGACACCTGATTCGGTATCTGATTCTGGGTCAGTAGCTGATTCTGCGGCAGCGGTTTCATACTGGCCCGTCGTATCGATTGCATTACGCTGCTCGCGGTGGTGTTCGCCGCGGATGTTGCCGTCGTGTTCGTCATCATTGTCGTCGTTGCGGAGTCGACGGTCGACGAGACGCTCTTGATCGGCGTGGCGCCGCCTGGTTGGTCCACGCTGGCCGTTTTGTGCAAGATACTCTTGCCGGGCACGGTGTCCTGGGGCGGTGGCACGTACCTGGGTATCTCGGGCCGGTTCCGTAACCTCTCCAGACCCGGTTGCTGGAAGTCCGGCGCGAACTGCCTCGCCGTTTGTTGCGCCAACTCGGAATCTTGCCTCGCGTGCTCGGCGGCGATGTCCGCCAGCTCGGCTTTTCCTCGCGCGGTCGCCGTTCTCGAAATGGCGATGTCCGCCTTCTGCAGAGCGATTTTGCTCGCCCGTTGAGCGGCGTTCACCGCCGCCTCTATCCTCTCGCGGAACTTGGCGGATCTGATGAGGAAGAGGTGCTTCTTTTTCTGACTGGTGATCAGCACGTTGTTCTTGTACTTTCCTTCCTCTTTGCTGCCGTCGCGGAACGTGGTCACGCCGTAGCCGTATTTGCGATTGTTGAACCACTCGCCCTCGTACCTCAGTCCGTCGCTTCTCTCGGAAATGCCGAACCCGGTACGCTTGTCGTTCTTCCACTCGCCAAGATACGTCTCGGTCACCGACGCGTCCATCTGCTCGTCCTGCGAAAATCGACGTAACGATTACAACACTTCCCGCAAATGTCAAATTATTTTAAGTATGTTTTAAGTATTTTAAAATTGCAAGCACGAGATAGAGTAGAATCGAGTGATTTACATTTTAACCACGTCTTTGTTGGTATATAAGCGGATTTGGTGTCCGAGGAGAAACGAAATCGAGATCCGATTAGAGTCTCGTCAAAAGAAACTAAGGGAGGGTAAATACCGTGACCCACCTCGATGACAAAGGACGCATTACTGTCTGTGTGAACCGACGCCGACGCTTGGCTCTGCGAGCTCTCGGTCGACATCCAAGACGCCGAGCTAGCATTGCTCCTAATACTGCCGCCGGTGCCGCGCTTCTCCAAATCCCCCGTGCTCCGCTGCTTTCGTATCTTGAGGCCCTATGAATAGAGATATTCTTTTCGAATAAAAGATCTCTCAAGATCCGGAAGGGATTTTGCGAATATAATAAATTCTTTGCGCGTCGCGCAATAAACGCCCGTCGTACCGAGAGAATGCCCTTCTTCAGAGACTTTTCGGTGAGGCTCTTTCTTCGCGCGGGCGGATCGTCGCTCCTCGCTTTCAGGACGAATCCCCCTCGGCTGTCGTCCACGCGACGATCTCTTCGGTCGGTCGGTTCCGGCGTCGGGGCAACCGCTGGTCCACCATCGGCGCTCCTCAACGACGTTAAGGACGCTCTCATTTGTTTCGTCGGTTTGTAATGACTCGCCAAACCGAACGGCGCGCTCGCTCTCACGCCGTATCCGTGCCGCATGCCGCGGAGCCATTGGCCTTGATAAGTGCCTGCAACAATTCATCGAAATAATGATAATAGAAAAGAAAAACGCTGGAAATCAAACTCATCGGTAAATTGCCGCACGCCATCTTAGTCCATTAGTCCTGATGAAACAATTTCCATAAAAGATCATCATAATTCGATGCGATACGATTGTCCGGACGAAGTTACGGTTAATCAGTGACACATACGTATTCTTTTATCGGAGTCGATATTTCTTAATGCGGCAAAAACGCAAAATGTGCGAAAAATCTTACGGCGTCACAAGTCGGAAGTCAGTTGCGCGTCAGTCGATTACGACGAATTCCCAGGGTTGCCTGCACTCGGGTAATAAGATATATTGTTTTTGCCAAAACGTGACCGTGTTTCAAAATGTCTCGCGTGAGTCACGACGTACGAGGCGAGCGGTTACGCGCGCACAGGGATGTGGAATGCGCTCGGTGAGTGCGCATGTGTGTGTGTGTGTGCGGGTGGGTGCGTTGCTTTTTCGGAGAACGTGCGCGAATTCCAAATCCATGAAAAACTGCCGAAAAGACCGGATGCGCATCCTGTTTGAAATAAAAGTGCAACAGCGCGAAGAAAACGCAATTCTGGAACGAGTTTATTGTACGTCGTTATTGCGCCGATGTACACAAAAAGAGAGAAAGATTTGTGAACATATTTTTACAAATATCGATGCTTTTTATCAATATTTATTTACATACTTATCGCTTTCATCTTTGAATTTATCAGACAAAAAAGTTATCAGCCGAATAGCTGGTAACATTGTATTTATTGAAAGCGCGCCGACCATTCTTTTGTATTATTCATCGTTCAATTTGTACTGTGTATGTGTGTGTGAATAGCTTTGCGCCTGGACGAAGTTTGTATTGCGACCGCAGCAAAAAGTTTCGGCTGACGACGCTTATTGGCATGCAAACCAAGTCGCGCAAATGCACCACGACGATGGGTCGACGTTTGGGTTACAGTGGATGCACTGACGCTTTTCTTCTTCAGTTCCCCCCGACACAGTGCAGACGCGAACACATATAAGGTGTCCCGTCACACTGTCCTTACTCTCTCACAGCGGAATTTCTTTCGTGTTTCCCCATGGAATTTATTTATTTATTTTCCCCCAATTTTTCGCAGTTTTTCTCGTCAAAATTACAAAGCAAAAAAAAAATAAAGACAGAAAATATTAAAGTCTTATTTTTCTTCGACACTGACGAAAGTAATATCAAGGTAATTGAAGTTAAGAAAACTTTTTTGGAGATCGAAGATCTCATCGAACTTTCTGCCGCTCGGAAGTCGAAACAAAAAAAGTCAATTCATCAGGGAATTTGTCGTTAACAGACGCGATACGATATTTAAGGGGATACCCTATATATGGCGACGCCAGGCGTCTCCCCTCTCTTCTCGCGACGCCGGAATATTATTTCGCTAGCGTTTAAGCAAGTGGGTCACGCGGCGGTTTCCCCGGCGCTCGCAAGACGCCAATGTACACGAACCCTCGAAATTGCCGCCGCGCGCGAGCGCGGTCTCCGTTAATGCATACCGTACGTTTTCAATTAATTTTTAAGCGCGCGCCATCGTGAAAAGCGCACGTATTTACGTGTCCAAGTGGACGTGAACGTTCAAACATCAACGTTTTCCCGACAGTATTCACAAGAACGGAATGTTTCCGCGCTTGTATCGACTCGTCGCCGCCTCGGGTTCGCGCGACGGAGTTTTTACTTGGTGCTTTTCTCACGAAGAGGCACGCACGTATATCACACGGTGAATTATTCTCCCGAAAAAAAACTATTACGCGCGCACTTTTCTCTCTTTCTTTCTTTATTTCTTGTATAATTTTTATACGTACACGTTCTTTCGAGCCTCTCTTGTGGGAATAAAAGTCACTCGGTTTTCGTCTCGCTTTCATTTCATTTCTGCGATAATTTAATGCGCATATCAAATTTAATCGAATATAAGTACGTTATGTGACATGTATTATTGCCCCTCTTTGCGGCGCACAAATTGTCAACTGATTACTGATGATGCATCAAAATACGTAAGGACGCAACTTCGCATTTTTCGGCGCGACGTTACTCCTCAGGAATCTAACAAATATTCTTGAATCAAACGTGATTGTCGATACGTCGCAAAGCCCAAGAAAGAAAAGAGAGAGAACGAGAAAGAGATGTTAAACGAATGACACTACATAGTTCTACGGAAAAGTAGATCGTGCCATCATGTATCGATTCGCGTACTCGTCTCAGCAACGCGACCCAGATTAATTATTGTCGAGGCTTTAATTCCTACCACATATATAAATACACGCCGCGACTTTCGCGACGTTATTTCCGTGAAAATCACTCCGTTCGTATGTAATAAATGAGATAACTCTTTTCAAACGTGTGCTCTTCCAGAAAGTCTCTTTTTTTCTTACTTTTCTTCGGCATAAGTTAATTACGATACCAATTGGATTTCTTACGCGATATTCGCTTAAATCTATTGTACATTCATCTTTGCATCTTATCTCGTAATTTGCTCGGGATGATTCTAGCAAGTGTTTTATTTTTGTCGGAGACAGAGTTTTTTAACGTGGAACAGGGAGTCATTCTGGCGTGCATCCGTCACGTCAGTAAACACAAAACTTTAGGGGGTTTAAATTCGATCAAAGAGAGAACGCGGTCTTTCTGTCATTACCTGTCGTAAAAAGTATCTTTCGCGTCCCGAAATTTATACTAAATTTGCCAGTCAACGAAATGCGTTCTCTCGCGACGAATTACGACGATATATGAATGACCGAACTTTATGGCAACTCGAACGAAATGCCGCCCGCGATCTACAGGGTAAACCGGACGCGATTGCACGGCCCTGGTTTTTGCTACATGGCACTGGCTAGCCCGCCTGAAATAGCGCGGCCGTCTTCTGCGATGGTGGTCGGTTGCACGTGCATCGAGACACATCTACGTGTGTTGGTGAGAATCGGCCGTGCGAGCGTATTTCGGTCCGCAGCCTCCACCGGATCGTCACACGAACCACCCTAACAGGTTTGTCGGTCGTTTCCATCCGTCTCGTGTGTCTGTATTATCACCCGGAGGGTGATGGCGTGAGTGGAAGAGGGAGTGTTCTTATTAAAAGCTTTTTTCCGCGAGTCTTATCTCAACGCGTTCATCTATTTTTTATACCAGCCTGTATATTTTACAAGAGCAACTTTGTCTAACCGATTCCTTCGAATTGTTCCTTCGAGTCTCCCTTGCGCGCGTCTTGAAACTTTTATTTCACATTACCTACCTATCCGGCATTACAAGTTGCTCCCTCTTTCGTTCTTTTGTCTTCTATTCCCGTAATTTATTATATATATATATATATGTACGCCCGTTTGTAACAATTTGGCTTTCTTGTGTTCGCGTTTGCGAGAGCTATTGCGAGAAAAACCCGTTTATCTAGAGAAGCAGTTAGCTACTTTATTATTGATTGCGATATTCGTGTGTCGCTTCGATCCGAAGACAAGCGTGCGGCGTAGTACATGCCACGCGCGTTTTGCATTGCTGTGCAACGAGTTGGCGTGATAACGAAATGATACGCTTGTTCGTTCGCGCGACTGACCGCCACCACGCAGCACCACTTTTGCGACTGTCAAAACGAAAAATCTTATTTGACCGAAAAAGATATGTATCGTGTCTGCGTGTACGTCGCGCGAGTTGTAAAATACGTGCCGCGCGTCATAAAAATTTTTCACGCCGTCGCGATTAAAAATTAATCCGCGCGATATCTCGTACGTATTTATTGTCTGTAATTTCCATGAGCGTCCCTGATTCTAATTAAATACGCTTTAAAATTCATAATGGCCTTTTTTACACGCGCGATCTGCGGCGCGATTGTGTGACGTAAGAGCTGTGACGCCAGGAAGAATCAGAAATAACAGGCAAGTACGTATGAAGTAGGTAAAAGTGTCTCATCAAGGTAACCCACGCCGTTATAATATTAACAGCTTCGCATCCCATATACGTCGCTATTTTGCATAAAGGGTTGCGGCACGCTCTCCCTCTCTCTCTCTCTTCTTTTCTCTCTCTCTCTCTCTCTCATCGTACACACCGAGGCAATACTCTTGGGGGCAGAAGAGAGAGAAAAAAAAAGTAGATTACGCGGCCTTTCATTACACGCGCGCGCGCGCGAAATTGTTCGAGCCTTTGTTCCGCTCGTTTTCCATGCGACGCAGAACGACGAGAGATGAGAGTGGCGTTGTTTCTCTCGTCCTCACTTATATAACACGTCGCTCAATTATGCGACAGACCGTCGAACAATTCGCGCGCGGATGTAACTGGGTTGCACTGCTGGTCCTGCGGGTGCCGTTACTGTCCTTTCCGCTCGGTGAGATTGTTGCAGAATATATTGTGCACTCTAATTGTGAAAGCTCCCACGGGGGACACGGTCTTTCTCTCTGTCTTTCTCTCTCACGATCTCGTAATACGTATCCATTCTCGGGTTTTACGCGCCTGTCGCTTTACAACTTGGAAATAACAGAAAGAACGTTCCCCCCAACGCGTTGGCGGATGGCGGCGCACTCGAGGAAAGGTTTGTCTTTTTATCAAGCCGCAGCGTGATAGCGGCTTGTACTCGCGCCAAGATATCGATTTATTTTCTCAGGCGCTTCTTTCTCTTTTGCGACGTGTAACTTCTTTCTCTCTCTCTCTCTCTCTCTCTCTTTCTCTATCCATCTCTTTCTTCGTTACGCTCTAATTAAATTCCGAACGACCGCGTCGCCGCGGGTGTCCCCGCTGCTTGTATATTCCGCCGAAATAATTATTGACTCATAAATTATTCCGCCGCGCGCCGTTCATGAACAGTGAACAGTTAATTGCGACAATTCTTGCGCGATACACGCGCGCACGCATATGTCACACTGCTTCCGAAGGCTGAAAGCGCGCATCCTATCGTGAGATCGGCGACTAAGTCTCATGGGCGATTTATCAGGAAGGCGTGGATGGTTCAAGAAGTCTATTAAACACGAGGGTCTGGAGATTGATACGGACGAGAGAGGTAATGTATCTCGGAGAGACGGGAGAAGAACGGGGTGTATCGATATGTTGTTGCATATCTACCCTCTTGCGCGCGATCGACAGCGACTTCTCGCGCGCTCCCGCATCGACGCGCACGCGTCGGCGTCGGTATTTATAAATAAATACTTCGGCCACGTGCCACGGGAGAAATGGAATGGCGTTCGGAAAGTGCCTACCGACTCGATCGAGAAGCTCAAAAAACGAACGAGACGTGTGCGCGCACAGCGTGCACCAAATGTAGCGAAGGAAAGAAAACGCGTCGGGATGTGTGGAAGAGCTCTGGCGCGAGAGAAAAACACGTTGATAAATTATTTTCTTAGAAACGTGTAATAAAGACAGGGTTCAGTCACTTTGTATATTTAAACCGCGAAAATAGCGAGAGAAAAAGAGAGAGAAAGAGAGAAAGAAAGAGAGAAAGAGAGAGATTACTTTATATTTTCGATACTACCGCGATGAATCACTCGTTACTTTTGTCCATTCATACCCCCGGGGCGTTTCAGAGAAATTGAACGGATGATACATCGCGTGGTAGACACTCATGGTAGCGAAATGTAGAACAGCGAAATGTATATGTCCGTTAGACATCCAATCTCTGAGACTTTCAATTCCTGAGCGTCACACGGGAGTGTCTGCGGGATTCTTTCAGAAGATGAAATAACACTTAAAAAAAAAAAAAAAAGAAAAAAAAGACTAATGATCTTGCGTAGAAAACGAGGTGAAACGTCTACGACCTTGCTTGCCTGTCGACCCGTTCGCGTATATACCGAAATATGATACTCGTGTGCTTCCACAAACACCTTTAACCCCGGGATCTTCAATTAAGAACGATAAGCGCACACGCGCTTCGCGCGTTGATCCTCGACCCACACTCTCCGACGCCGATAAATCTCATCGGTTTGCGCTCTTCTCCGTTACGGTTCACCACGATCGGGTGACGTTTATCACTCGCCTGGTGGCAGTTCCGCCCGCAGTGTCGTGCGCAGAGACGATGCGCGCATTTTTCACGAGCGTCGTTAAGGAGGACGCGACAGAGTTCGCGCAAGTATGTTAATTTGCGGCTAAACGCCCGAGTCACATTCTGTAGAGGAAAAAATCAGTCATTCCGGCAGAAAATAACTCTCGGGAATCGCTAAAGAGGATATTCATCTTCGCGAACGTACATTATTGCGCATTTTCGGGATCAGGAGAGAGTTTTTTAAAATAAATAACGCGTTTGCACAAATAAATAGACGGCGTTTTATCATTATACAATATTATTAATTCCACATCAATTACGATGCGTTAATTGCAACGCAGTTAAATTCGCGTTAATAATGTCGAATTTTATTTACTATGTAATTACAGAAGATCGTCGTTACACGATAATTACGTGATTTTGTTAAACGCGTTGTCGCGAGCAAAGCGAAATTGATTTATCAGATCGCAGTCGATTCATATGTGTTCTCTCGCGGAATTGAATGGAATCGAGAATGAAAAAAAAAAAAAAAAAAAAAAAAAAAAAAAAAAAAAAAAAAAAAAAAAAAAAAAAAAAAAGGAGCAAGGATACATGTGCGAAATACGCGAAACTAATTCATCTCGTTCAAACGTTGAAATATAAACCCGATGTTTGAAACGATACACTGTCGATACGATTATATCGACGTCAAAGATACATAGCGAAATATAGATTGCCGATGTTTACTCGATCTTCGGCGATGTTTGCATTTCGCTTCACGTGTCATATTTCGTACACGTTACAAAACTACGTACCGAAAGTAAGTAACGCGCGCGTATTTGCGGGAGAAACATGCGGATTCACCGATCGATCTTCATCTTTCTCTCTACGTGTATTTTTCAGCTACGTGTAAATAAGATTAATAATTAATTTGTCAGTTTGTATAAATATTCTTTACATATCGCGTCATATGCGATATCGTCTCGACGCCAATACAATATTTGCTGTACACGTATGTCCAAGCGAGAAAATCGATTTCGCATTACGCAATACGTACGGAACGATTGATAAGTATCCGAAACGACGTATAGATGATATCGCACATTGCCGTTGACAGGTTTCAGCCTTCGGAAGAAAAAAAATGTCAAACGCCGGCTCATTATCGCACGTAGTGTTTGCGTGACAGCTCGCCAAGGTGTAGCCATTTGCAATGACTTTATTGTTGCCAGAACCGCCTTTTTTTCAGATTCGAAAATAAATCGAAAGAAAAACCGTGGCGAATAAAGCGGACGAGGTTCACCAATTCGGAGTTCGTAAATTTTGAGCATTTGGCAACAGTTGAAGTGATGCGTTGTCAAAAATCACTGGAGAGCGTCTACTTTGGCGAGCTGTCACGCGAATACTTGTTTCTCCGAAGGATGAGACTTGTCAACGACAACAGCGCAACGTAATACTATTGTCGTTATCTATGCGTCATTTCAGATACTTATCGCCTTCGAGGAACATTGCCGCCATTTATTTTCGGACGCGAAAATGATAAGAAGCAAAAAATTTACGACGGAATCGACCGAACTAGAAAACAGAGTTGAGAAGTTGATCGCAAAATAAGTAAGTTTTATGCGTGGAAACGTCTGCGATAATATAAAAGTCTCCGCGAGAAGGCTATGAAAGAAAACAGAGCGCACGCTGCGCGGAATTGGCTATACGAGACGAGGAAACGAACGAGGGAAAGGACGAATAGCTTTTATTTGATTGTAGAAACTGTACACGGAGGTAGAAGCGCGCGCGCGCGCGTGGGCGGTAATGGTGGCGGGAAAACCGACCTTGACCCGACAGTGGAAAGGTTCAAATCAGAAGGTAAACTAATGGGGAAGGAGGGGACCTTGAGAGAAAGCAGAAAAGTTGGGCGCGCCGAACTAGATAGCAGCGGGGAACCTTCGTCTACATGGTTTACATGGACTCGCCCTTTTCCACGCGATGTGCATACCACATACGTGCTTCGCATTTCGCTTATCTTACCGTTCGTCTTTTTGCTTCCCTGTCTTACTTTACTTTTGTTACCGTGTGTCGCAGCGGTGTGTGTGTGTATATATAGAACGATGTGGAAAAAAAACGACAAACTGAGAGAAAAACTTAATTTGCGAAAACTTTTAAGACCGTACGATAACAGGTGTCGTGTTCTGTTTTAGTAAAAAGAAAGATTATTTAACTTGAAGCACATCGTCCCGCTTCATTCTAGAAAGAAGATCAGAGATTATCTCGCGTATCCACACGTGAAATCCTGTGAAATTTGTTGTGTGCCACTTTGTATTATCTCGTAATTACACGCTTCGCAAAAACTCGAGATCGCTTTTTTTGGTATTATATAGGCGAGTGTAGCATGTTAAGACGAATTTCGCGTATAACGTTAAAATGTATTTTTAATGGTGCGAAAGAGATCATCTTGACGCGCAATTTACCGACGCGCACGTGGCTCGCATTGATAAAATCATCTTTATTTGCGTCTCGCAAGTTTTTGTAATTACACGTAATGAGGCGTCTATTTCCCTTTTTCTTTTCTTTTGGAAAATAATCGGGTTATAAATTGCTCATCAAAAGAGAAATTGATCAGCAAATTAAACACCACGCCACGTGTGCTCGTCCGAAGTCAAATATTGTTTTCCAAACGTTCGTGTATATAAGCGCAAGATAAATTTAATACTTTCGTTTCTAATACGTCCATATTTATTATTTGACAATATTTTATTGACTTTGCGCGCTCAAAAAGTACTTTATCGACACGTTTGTGAGCGAACAAATAAGATCCGTCACTCGATTTGACACGGCAGTCAAAGCGTTAATTCTGTTCGCGATTAAAATGTTTTTGCCAATTCTTGTTGCCGAGCGTCTGGGTATCAACCCAGAGCGAATAAATAAATCGTTTACGATATTCGTCTCGACATCCGCTCGATAGGAAATTGCTGCGGCTTCTCCGCCGCCGGTTCGATTCCAGCGTCGAAATAGTGCTCGAGCACTTCACTTATCTCTCAGTTGCAAAAAGCAAAAGGAGATAGAAAAAAGAGACAGATGAAAGAGAACGCGAGAAAGAGAGACAAAGAAAGCGCGCGTTGCCAGTGGCGTAGTAGAGATAAGTTTTATTGCAGTTTATTCCGTCCAACAACGTTTCTCTTTTCTTATCCGTACTTTATTTAGATCCCAAATGATCTCAAGATGCCTGCGTTTTTTTTTTTCGGAGATCTTAGGTCAGTCTATTTTCGGGGAATTGAAGCAGATAATAAGACATATGTATGTGTTCTACCGTAGAGAGAATGAATTTTCTCTAGAAAAAAATTCTATATTTTTTGTGTGCGACTACTAAAAGACTTGATTAAATCAACTACAAAATTGAGAAAAAAAAAGAAAGCTCTCTCTTCAGTTAGAGAGAATTTATTTAAACCACCGTTTAAACTTTTGTTTCAAATCAACCGAATAATTTTTGCGGCGCTTGATAAATATTCAGTCGACTAATTTTCGTCTCGCTCGAGCGATCGGACGTGCTATTTTCGACGGAACATAATGTACGCACGTGTGTTCGACATGACGTGGTTGTGTGTCA
>QVNZ01000191.1:0-14345 GCA_014825645.1 Pseudomyrmex dendroicus
AGAGCTGGATTTTCCTTAGCGTTCCGCGAGCGCAGTTTTGGCTGCCCTTTCTTCCGCCCATAAATTCGTTTTCGCCGATTTTTACCCATGTTTGCACTTCGCATCAATCTTTCTTTCGGTCTGCCCTACATTTAGGACAAGACGACAAGAAAATCTAGCTACCTAGTGATAAATTATCTACCCATCGATCTATTTATCTATTAGTATAAAGCGCGTGATCGCCAGATATTCAAATATCGCACGAAGATATTCAATCGTTTCACACACACACACACACACACACACACACACACACTGACGTACGTAATATTCTTTCAACAGATCTAAAAGGCGCGAATCAAAGTAGCAACGAGATGTGATCAATCAATTTGTACAAGTATGTACATTCCGTATGTATACTTTTTACATCTTTAGACATATTTAACATCTTTGCAAATATTATCGCGCGCGTACGAGCGCATAAATTTCTTATTCAGGTGTTGCAACATCGAGAACCACACACGCGCGAGAAATGGGGAAAAAGAGCCTTGGAGCGCAGAAAAAATACTTGGCCGCGCGAGAGAGATTGCAGCGTTTAATTACAGCGAAATAAACGTCGAAATTTACGGCCGCGAATCGCGTTTTCACACAAGGCGCGCATCAGGCGAGACAACCGGCGAGAAGGTGGCCCCCACGTAGTTGGACGTGAAATCCGTCCGTGTTTGAGAATGTTTAATGCATGGACCGCGCGCGGTCCGTAGGTAGGTTGCCCGATGTTTGTACGGCTGTACTCCCAGCACAGATCCCGGAACCCCGAAGATATCGTAGAAGTACTGCGCAAACACTCCGGCTGACTGTTTCTCAATCAGAGTCGCTTATATACGGAAGGCATACGATTATAGCAGCACACTCGGGACACTCGGTGTTTTTCACGGTCATTCCAACTCCAAGTGCGCAATTTGTCATCATATAAAGCACATCGCTTTTGAGTTTATTCAATTTTAAATAAAGACTACATATATGTCTCTCCGCGCGCGCGTCTTTTCTTTCTGAAATAATTTATCCATCTGACAATTGCGTTAAGATCTACGATAACAAGTTAAAATAAAATATCTTCACACTGTCATCATATTTTGGCGATTAAAATAAACTCCTACCAAAATTAATTGACGGAAAAATGTAACTTTGTATATTTTTTGCGTCATTACTTTGACGTAGCGCGGAGAATGGGCGGCGGCGCGTGCACGGACGAGACTGGCACGCGAAGAAGACGCGAGTGGTGGCGAATTTACGTAATGAAGCGATCGCCCGGGTGGTCTCGAGCGTGAGACGCGCGTACGCACGTTCCTCTCGTCGTTCCCGAGAACGCTGCCAAGGTGGAGACAACAAAGAGAGCCGAGAGAAAAAGAGAGAGAAAGCAGAAATCTCTTTCCTCGGGAACGAGACTCCTCCGGCGTCGTCGTCGTCGAGTTTACGGGCGAGCCGAATTAACGGCACCGGAAATACGAGGCACGCGGCGCTCGGACGCATTATGCGCATGGGAGAAAAGATGGGTATAAAGCGCGTTTACCACCCACAATCACTTGCCAAAACGTGCGCCTCTCCCGTGATTTCTACCACACCGGGCCCCCGAGACGCCACACGTCAGAATATTTGAGATGGGTTTTGCCTCGAGCGCTATACGGAAACCAATCGCCGATCTTTCGAAGAAACATCGCCGACGCTTACGTTCGCGCAATTTTCAGAAATTATTCTTGTTATGTGCGAGAAATAGATTTTTTTTTTTTAAATTAAAATAGCAAGAAGTTCTTACATTTTAATTATATGCGATTTTTAATAAGTCTTTTTGATCCATTCCACCATGTATTTCTCGAATACCATGGAATATATCTCTTCGCGCTCGCAGATATATACGCAAGTGTTGGTGATACAAGAACGGAGAACACGCGGAAATCTATGTTCGATGTCTCTCGCGAAAATAAAGACGTCTCTCTCTCGTAAAGCGTTACACACCTACACGTCCGCACATATTCGTGTAACTCGATCAAGTTATTAGAAAGGGGGAAATTGTTGTTCTTATGTAGAGATTTTTCGACCTTCTGTCCAATCGGAAATCGCTAAAAAAAATTCTATTCCAATCCTATCGCATAAATAACATTTCCGATCTCTCTCTTTTTCGATATTCTTGATTAACATGAAATAGAGTTGTGCGATGTTACAGAGAAAAAGAAAACGAGCGAAGAAGAAACGGCGAAGTTACGATCTATTTCGTCAGCGTACGTGACGAAGCACGAATATGAGAAGCACAGCGGGAAACACACAGAGAAAGACTAGAACTACTGAGAAAACGATAGTACAGGGCGGCACGTTAGACGCGAAGGCGGGAAGGAGTTGACAGTATACGGGGAGTTGATGAATATAGTTGGGTGCAGCACAGCAACACGCTTACGTTTCAATTAACATCGCGTTTCACGTGAAATTGCTTAACCCGCCACGCAAATGGCTAACGAGCCGCTATCAACGTGATTACATCGCCGGTGATGGAAAAATTAGTTTACAAACGAACAAACGAACTCACATCGAATAACACGCGTTGCATGCAACGAAAACGCAGCAGCTCTATTAATTAACCTTTACACTAATTTTTCGAGCAAGGTGATAATAATAAAATTACGATTATAAATCATAAAGTTTTATCAAACGCATGTTGTTTTTAAAACCTATTTTGAAATATAATAATAACGTGCAACAACTCAATAAAACACACAACCGCAGCGATTCAAACTTGTCTCATAAAAAAACGAGGCGTAAAACTCTATAATTTATG
Organism: Pseudomyrmex dendroicus; assembly: GCA_014825645.1. Classification (NCBI taxonomy): domain Eukaryota; kingdom Metazoa; phylum Arthropoda; class Insecta; order Hymenoptera; family Formicidae; genus Pseudomyrmex; species Pseudomyrmex dendroicus. The sequence goes on from QVNZ01000191.1 coordinate 2,807, forward strand.
TCCCTTCGTTATCATTGTTTTTTTCCGTAATTTTTCCGACCCATTATTCCGCGAATAAACGCGCACTTGCCATGAAACTCCAGTTAGTCGGTTATTCGTGGCACGTAATTAATTAACCGCGCGAAATTCAAGACCCCTGCCGCGGGCGCGCGTTCGTACACATGCTACTTCTTTCTCGCGATTTTTTCTTTAATCGTCGATCGCGAAGAAAATCCTGTGCGCGCGAAATAAGAAAAACGTCGTTTACCTTCCGAATACCATTTTCGATGAGCAGCGCGAACGTTAAACGCATGTTATGAGGTTTATTTTTGGAACGCTCGCACTTCGTAGAAGACGAGAGATATATTCGCGAAGACATCCTTGAAAAGCAAAGGATCAACAACTTCGATCTTCCGGATTGCGCGCGACAGAGCGCAGAAATCCCGGTCGACGTAAGTCAACGTTACTGCCTGATAAATCCCGTCGATACGAGTGGCTGCGACCTTACGAGGGTCGAAAGCCAAGTAGAATAAACTGGAGAGCCAGAAGGCCTCCGAGTTCTTGCGGTTTCCGCGACGTCTATGTTTGTTCAGCCTTGTGCGTTCGTCCCCATCTCAACGTCCCGTCCACCTCCGCGCGCTTTCGCTGGAGTTCAAGGATACCTAGGATATTAAGTGGCGCCTAGTTTTCACCTCTCTTAGAAGGCACCTTTCCTTATCTCCCTTCTTTTCGCCTGGGGTTTCTCTTTCTTTCTCTCTCTCTCATTTCGGCAGCCACCGATTCGATCCTATCAAGGATGCAGTTAATTACACGTCGCGCAACACAACCGAGCCACAAAGCCATCAGATCCTCGCACAAAGAGATCAACAAAAGAGAGCGAAAGCAGACGGGCGGTGTGCGCGAGTCGCATACCTGCCGGTTATTAAACCGTTGATGCGAATCACCGTTTTATCCTCGAATTATACAAATCGAGGAGGTCCTTTGTGCGCCGATCGATCGAGAAGCCGGCTGGATCGCGATTTAAAGGTCGTGCTTTGACACATCCGGCCGTTGTTGTTGTGCGCGATTGAGGAATCGGGCAAACATAGTTTCCGCATTAAGGAAATCTTCGTTCGTATGTATTTCTCATTCGATCGAGCGAGTAAATAAGCATTTAACGCCGGCAGCTCCGGCGAAAAATTCAGCGCGACGTCGTTAAGATTCTCGCGCGCGCTTGTGTCACGTTCCCGACGCGATGCGCTTACAAGAAGATTTTTAGTGGCGCTCTTGTCTCGCGAGAAATAATCGCGACGAATATCGCCATGGAATGTCTTCATATTTCTTCGTCGCGAACGCAAACACTCGGCGACGTTAGGGAGATACGCGCGATAATTAATACTTTTATTACCGTAATAATATATACAAATAGTGTTTATACATCGTAAGAAATCGCCGCTAATTATCGCGTTCGAGCATTACTCTCTCTCGATCGTATAATATGCGGGTCTTTACACATTATCCGACCATACAGTATTTAGAGATATGCCTCTCGCACGCGCGTCACAACGCGAGAAGAAAAAGAAATACTGCGTACAATGTTCGGTAAATCATTGGACGTTTATTACAGTTAATTAGTCGACTACCCAGCTCGACTAGTTTGCACGTGTATCATTGAAAGAAGAAGACAGCCATACGCGTGCGCGTAATGGCGCCGTGCAAAGGTTAATATGCGTCTCCTCACGAACCAAGAAGAATGAATTTTATCTTCACCAGTGATATATAAATTCCACTTAACTTCTAATTTCGGTCGAGAATTGCTTATGTCCCGTTACACACAATTACACACAATTACACATTATTTCGCTACGTATATTTTTTCTACAATATCTAAAATGTATTTAACACTTGTGACGTGAGAAACGCTTCTGCGTCTCTCGATTCGACAACTCAAATGTAAATGTATCTTCAGTGAACAAGGTGACGTGCAGTCAAGTGCTTACACACAAGTAAAAAGTTATAAAAAAAAAAATAAAAAAAAAATAGTTTTTCCATATACTTACTTCATAATTATATTCATGGGCGGTATTGTCCTCCCTGGCAATGCGATCTTCTCATATTTAACACCAACATCTGTGAATTCCTACAACAGAGGCGTCAGCCAAATAAGCGAACGCACGTGTATACATTATTACGTAACAAAAGCAGAACATTCTCTATCCGCGCATGAAGCGCGGATGCATTAATTAAGCTCGGGCATGTAATTTGATCGAACTGAGAGCTATTGTCCTGCTAAACCGCTTCGCAACACTCATTAGCATCGCTAATTATCGCACATAAAACCGTCAATTGCAAACAATGCGTGTAATCATACGTCTCAGCGTGTCATCTGAATGTGTGACGCAAATCGAATGATCGCAAGCCGAAACAATCGATTGTGACAAAAGCTTGAAAGGGCGAAGAGGAAAGATATGAGATAATTGATATGAACGAAAGCGAGGAGAGAGATTCACAGTCATTTGTAACTCGGAAAATATTCCTTTGCGCGAGCGTGTCTGCCTGGGGGCATCGCAACATGTTGCATATTCATGAATTTCTCTATTATGTCTCTAGTCTTTGTGTTCTCAGACGTCAAACGTAATACTAACCAAAGTAAACACCAAGTCGGATTGTTAGATGTCTGGAAAATAAATTTTTCTAACATTATGAGTAATATCATTATATAAGAAAATTATAAATATGAAAGAAACATCATAAATATCATGATAATATCTTGCAACATATTTCATTCAGATAAAAATTAGTTAATTCAAATGAAAATTGCTACAAAAATTCGAAATGCTAATATTCGTCATCGAATTAACGATTAAAGAAAAAAAAACGTGATACTTTACTGATAAAAATATCAATGCAATGTAATTCTAACCCGTTACGAGCGATATCAGACAACGGTTACCGCTCGTTTTCGCCCTAATGACAGATCACGTCATAATAATCAATCTTTTTGACTTTTGCTTTTAGTGAGATATTAGAAACTCAATCCTAGTGATCGTGCAGTATTGCTCTTAATGGGTACCTCGAGGCTATTTTCTTTTCTTTGGCCGTCAATAACGCGCAAGAAATTCTTTTTACACGCTCAGAAGTTATTTTCAGTTCTCTGAATATCAAAAGCAAACTACAGTCATATTAAAATGAAAAAGTAATTATGGAAACGTAAAAGAAAGATTTCTTATATAAATTTTGCTTACATAATTCTTTTTATGTAAAAACACAATTTTTTTAATTATACGTATTTCTCCAAAACAAACAGCAATTTACGCTCGGATTTCAAGAATATCAAAAATTACGAAAGTATCGATTCTCGAAACTACAAAGAGCAAAGACCACAACCTGATACGAGCGATAAAGATCTCTACAGCCGACATATTTCTTAACTCTAGCGATCCTTTTGTCTTTAGCGGACAATGTTGTTTTCCCTCGTGACATCGATCGCGGGCAGGGAAAATTAAAGGACCGACCAAGCGCTTCATTATACACGTATAATAACGCTCTAATTAGGCGTGGGCGACATCGAGAGATCTTCGTGTTAATTATCGTTAGCCCTCGCTATTGATGCTTCACGGCGGCGTGTAGTGTTTTTAAAACAACATCCCACCCTACGAATTCTCTCGCTCTCTTTGCGTGGCAAATGGCTGTCCGAACGCCGGTGGGTCTCTGAGACAAAAAAAAAAAAAGAAAACGGAAGACGGAGCGACCGAGAACCGACTTATTAATATAATTAATCGGTCCTCGGTTCTGACAGCTATGACCCAGAAAAAGTACCGCGCGGACATATTCCCGCTCGACGCGTCCGACGTCAGACGATCAGTCAGCCGATCGAGTTGTTGGCAGCCGGCTATTCCAAAAATCTAATAATAAGTTCATTAGCTCTCGCGCCGTTCTTTGTCCTCGCCACAAATTAGTCAAACCTCGCTCTCGAGTGTTCTCAAAGTGGGAAATGACTGCGACGCAATGATTAGAATGTCGGGGAATGACAAAGGAAAGAAAAATGACAAACAAATGGAGATAACAGGACAATCCGAGTTTCGGAGAACGAAAGAGAGAGAGAAAGAGAGAGAGAGAGAGAACTGTTGTATGTGTCGTCTTGATCGTAAGGAATGCAGGTAGGTGACAGTTCGCAAAAGAGTGAGAAGAGAAGACGTCTCTTGTTACTAAAAGATATAAGGGAGTGCGTGCATAAACATAGCGAATTAATGACATGAAACTCAAACGTTACGCGCGTTGCGTCCCCGAATTAAATTCGCATGGCAATATCGCTGTTATTTCATCAGACGTTATTGCCGGCATATCGCCCCTTTTTAATCGCATGCAACAATCTCAAGCGAACTTAATTCCAGCACTGTTTAATTTTACAATCAATCCAATTATCGATCTTAATTTAACGTAATAACATGAACATAAGCTAGCGTAGTGTTTCTTGCTGTAAGATGTAAAAATAAAAATTTAAAGAGGCCAAAAAATAAAACTTCGGCTCTTATGCGAACCTTACCTTCTTGTCATAGTAGCGATAAGTGTTCGTTAGGTCGACGATATACTTGAGTTGAGGAAACTCTTGTAGCAATATTGCTGTTGTAAATCTGCAACAACGGACATGGCCGGATATTATAAGCGAGCGCAAAGAGCGGCATATCGGCCGCTCGTTATGTAACGAGCTACGCTACTTGAATCGTGTATAAAAAAAAAAAAAAAAAACGTGTATAAAAATGTGACGTCTTCTTTCTTTCGCTCGTAGACACACAGGGAGAAGATAGAAGGATCTGGTCGGGTTATAAAGACGCGCGGCGGTACGCGGTGAGATGCCTTTTTTTTCGAGGGGGCGCGCGATCTGTACGACAATGATATATTAAGGGAAGCGTGGAATTTGAGGTTCCAAACGAAAGGGATCGGATTAGGCGGGGGTGTCGGTCCAAATAGTTTCACCATCCCTTTCGATATATCAAAACCGTCTGAGAGACGTACCAGGTGCACACTATGCATGCATGCGTGCGTGCGTGCGTGCGTGCGTGCGTAGATATTACGGGATACGTGCACACGAGCTGTTGCTTCGCCCCCTCGTCGAACCGACGATTCCCCCATAAATAAACAACCCTCGTTCGTGTCTACGTCGAGAAAATGTTATTAAAAAAAAGAGAGCTCCCGTGAAATTTATTGGGATACTAGTCGATTTGAAAGCTATTAACGGCAAACTAATGTGACCCCCGGTAGATTTATGCAGCTGACCGGGTGAGAGAAGTATCGCGGTCTTCGAGAGAACGCGCCGCTACGATCATTGCTATAATTTCCACGAAGCGCCGCGATTTATCGACAAATGGATGAAACGTTTTTTTTTCTTTCACGCTTCGGGTTACCGCGGCGCGACACCACTCCGTCGATCTCGCTAATGCGCTTTAGTACGCTCATGCATCATCCCTTGTCTGCCGGGAAAGAAATTCTGCACCGCGCTGTAAACGCTGTAGAGAGGAATAAAAGACAAAGAGAGAGAGAGAGAAAGAGAAAAAAGAGAAAAAAGAAAAAAAGGCGAAAGATCTTGGCCATCGGGTGTTTACACGAGGTGTCCGAACAACAAGTCATCTTCGATACTTACTGCTGGTCTGGCTTCAAATTCCTCGATATAGACTGAAACAAAAAGAAAACAAATCTATCATCAGCGAAGAAACGAAGAAATAATTAATAGTCGTTAGCGGTTACGAAAGAAAACGGCGACTTCAAATGACGTTTCCGAAACAGCTTTATTCCAGCGCGACGCGCTGCGCCATCATGAGATGTGCACGGATGTGTGCGGAGGACACGCAAGTCATCCCCCCATTTTTCGTTAATTAATAGCGTGTGCTTAATAAGCCGCACGAGACGATCGCGCGCCGCGATCGCACGGATCGCATTTAGCTCCGAAGCTAACGAGTGATTGATTGACTCGGACCTTGTGTCGGATAACGATACGCGCAGCGATACACGATGAGCATCGCGCGGCGAAATCATAAAGGCACGCTTCAGCCACGGGCGCGATGACTCGGTGATTATTACACCAACGCGCTTTTATTCAACACGATTCATGTTCGATATCTATGTGTACTCTGACACGTATCTCTCCGAAACGTTTAAAAACCTATTTTCAACAATTAAAGATCTGGAATAGACAAAAAACATCACAAAAAAATTTCGAGAACACATCTCGAGATATTTTCGAAGACGCTGTTTTTTCTTGCGATACGAAAGAATGTATCGGAATAATGAGGAGTCAAAAAAGTGACAACACACACGCACACAGCAGAGTGCGTAAGATATGTGTACGCGTTTAAATTAACAGGTTGCATCGAATAGCGCACGCATGGTAAATTGAAACTTTCGTTAGCCCGTCTCGTCGCACCCGCTATGGGTGGGCTAAATAGTAATTACAGGTTTAGACGTAGCTATTCGATTGGCTGGGCGGAGTGAGATCGTATCTATAGATGAGTACGGAATGAGTATCGGTCGCATTAATAACGGACTCGTGCGGACTTCACGGCTTTCGTATATCCGAACGTAATAATCCGTCGTTGACTAGGCGTGAGATCTTTTTCCTGTATCCCTTTAGATCTTTAATGACCGGTATTCTGGTTGTATTCGTATGTTTCATATTTTGTGATGTGGTGTTTTGCGCGATCGGAGGGGTTTCACACTTACAAAATATTAAATTACACGCGTCTGCATAATAAAAATAAATAGCGTGCGTGATATACAAGAACACATAAGATCAGAAGTACGCAGCGAACAAACACTACGAACGCAATTCACGTCCGGCGAAATGCATTTGACGAGTCGCAAAACTCATTGCACTGACGCTCCAAGTAAGGACAGAAGGCGCGAGAAATAAATACGAGGATTTACGAGCATTCCTTGAAAGAGAAAGAGAGAGAACATTCTCGCGACACACCTCGACGGAGATCGGCGGGCCCCCGTAAACCGCGGAGTTAAAAAAAAGAGAAGAAAAAAGAAAGAAGACAGAGAGAAGAATAGAAGGATGCAGGTAGCTTTTGCCCACCTGCAAAATTTACTAACTCCACGCTCGCTCGCGGCAGGGGCAGTCTATTTTTCGCGCGATACATATTCCGTTTCTCGCGGTTGACAGCCGGTCCGCTCTCCGTTGATTCCACCATTCAATTTCACGATCCTCAGTCTAATATATGGGACCGTCTAAATCAGGATTATCAGGGCCGCTCCCGCATTGTGAATCTTCTTCCTGACGGTCCGCACGAGTTTGCCCAGCGTCCGTCGCGCGCCACGACCAACTTAAGCGCGTTCCAATTTTCGTCCGCATCCTCTCATTCATTCGTTTGAAGTTATATATTTCGCTGCGAGTTGCAAGATTATCTTTAGAAAAAAAATCACTTTTTTATTGATACGGTTTTTGGTAACAACAGTTTCTGTGATTCTAATACCCGAGATATTAGAGTTCTTCTTTATGTGATTTTCAACAGCTAGAAAGAAATATTTCTCCGCGTATGTGAATCTAGACGTAGCATCTGGATGGGATCCATGGGCGGATCACACGCACAGTAGGAGTCCGAAACCGTGATTTCGCGTGCTGACAAATTTGACCGGTCGAAAACACAATAACGGGACAGATGTTAAATCATATTTCGGTTTGTGCCACAGCGCGTCCCACTGGCGAGACATGTGCGTCGATACGCACGTGTCCTGTTCGCAGCAAAAAGGTTCGAACGTGAACGAGAACTGTGAAAGATTCTTTGAGTTAAGGTAAACAAACACGGCGATTATCAAAAACATCAAAACGTCTTCGTGCATTAATGATTGATGTATACACGCTTAATACACACATCAAAACCTTTTGTATAAAATATAAATATTTCACAAAAATAAGCATTGATCAAATGCAAAGCGGTAGAAAGCCATCGGACAAAATCGGTGGCCTTTACGCCTTTGTTGACCAACGGCGATATTTACTGACAGTATTTACAAAGGGTAATCTTTCATTCCTTTTGTGACACCGAGAGTGGGCTGTAATATTCGTAAGATTCTCGTCTGGTCGACGAAATCTCAGCCAAACTGGCGTGAGAACTTGAGCCAAAACAAAAAGTAATCGAACGCGAATCAACAATTAGGACACATAACGTATATTAGTATTTTTTTTTAAATAAAGCTACATTGTTCTCGGTTTTAATTCATAAAAACACAGCGATGTAAAATCATAACTCGAAGGAACGAGATACAGAAAAGAAAAAAAAAAGAAGAAGAGGGTCAGCAACTTGCGAAAGAAACATTTCGCCATACGAAAGAGAGAGCGACATTTCTACACGCTCGTATAAGAGCTACGTAGAGAGGGCCATATAGACTGCTATATGACCAACTCGAGCTGATATATGCGCGACGTTATCCGTATCCACTTACTTCCTCGTTTGGCAGAAGATTCGAAGCGATCTCTAAAATGGGTCACCTACGCGGAAAGAAGACATGTGCGATATCACACGACGACGACGTCGCGCCGCGCCGTTCCATCAGTTATCATCAATGACTTTTTAACAGTCGTTGAAAAATGCGCCATCGATTTTGCGCGCAATCTCGAGAAACCGAACGCGTCGGATCGCTCTCGTCTCCCCTCCTCCCTCTTCTTCGTTTAATGATGAGAACGCGCTGACTGTGAACTTTCTACGGTATTTTTATTGCCGTAGAATTACTTACTCCGTGAAGATTTAAACGCGACCGAAAGAGCACTTTCGATCTACATTCGAGAGTAGATCTATTTTCGCGCGAACATTTCAAACATATAAGTGTCTCCTTTTCTGTTCTTGTATAATTTAGCATAATGTTTATTAGCATGCGAGATGGCGCACGAGACTTTGAATAACAAATGAAACTTGGATTCATCAATCTCCGCGTGTCGCACGCGCAGCCGTGCGGACTCTTTGAAAAAAAATCGAAAACGGAATATTCTCACACAAAGATCCGGAAAATTGATTTTCCGCCTTGCTAATCACGCACGCAGCCTTTTCCACGGTGCTTCTACGATTTCACAATTGCCGCGAGAATCCGAAATCGATACACGTGTCGATTAGCGAATGTCGCACGCGTCGACGGCTCCCTTGTGCCCGGTAAATCAATCATTTAAGATTTCGAAGATGTATCATCGATCATTAATACTCGAAAATATTTCTTTCAAATTAAAATTCTCTTGTGTAAAAAAAAACAAAATCTATAAATGGATAATGGGCCGATAAACCGCGACGAATAACACGATTTCTAACATGTAGGATACCACACATTCAGAAGTCGATTATAGTCGTCGTCTGTGACGATACGACGAGCAGAACCTCGCGTTCTGTGTGGATAACGAATTAGTATCGCTCGGACACGAAGCTTTATAGACTGCCATCGCGCGCCGCGTGTTTCCTATCACCGGCTATCGTCGGATACGCTCACGACGAAAGCGGGGAACGTGTTTCCCGAACGCGTATAAATAATAAGGCCGCGTCGGCAGTCGCTATAATTCAATTCACACCTGATAACCGCGACCGTAGAATTTCCATATTACAGGCTGCGTAATAAAATTAAAAATATTTTCGGGGCGGTCCGCGCGCGCGCGCACGCCCCAGGGGTCTTTCTCTTCTCCGTCCTCACTCCTCGTCGAGACGAGGATTGCGATCCTCTGCGCTCGCGCGCGCGTTCGCCGACATCACGAATTTGTTCCTCGAATTTGTTTCCCGTTGTCGCCGGTGGTCCGTCGTCGGGCCTGCATGACGAACGAGCGAGAACGCGCATGCAAAACGAGCGGCATCGAAATATATTTACACGCCAGACGATCGGAACGATTCCCATAGACACGCGCTAGACAACTAATTACAACGTGTCTCGCGCACGGATGACTAATGGTCTATTTATGTGACGTTTAGCAAAACAAGGTAGCGAATATTATATTTGCGATCTATCGTCGTGTTCTTCGGTTTGCGCGAGCGAAGCATAAATTTGAACTATTTTACTCGGTTATTTATTAATATTTTATCTAAGAATTATTGTCACCGCATACCAATTTAAAATAAAAATCGCGTAATAAAATTCGACATCGCTCATACAACTGTTGCAATATCGACACGATGCACGGGTCTTTCTTCCTTTCCGCAGCAATCGCGACGTCGCCGACATGCATTACGGGATATTACGGATGGGCATTACAGAAGGACGTTATATCGTGTGGATAGAAGCGTTCGAATGGAGTTCCGGTGAACTCTCTTGTGAAGCCACGGTTGCGTGCCATCACTTTGCGGTGTCGAGCTTCCGGTATTCACGGTGCAGTTACAGCAAACGACCGAAATGACTTATCCCATACATTTCCCAGGCACCGGTATCGAACGCGCGCACGCTTTTCTTATGAAATACTTGCGAACGAGCGTAACTGCAAGATCGTAATGTCCGAGCGTATACGCGGAGTCGCATTAAGTTGCCGATATTATGGCTATTCCTGAAACAAAGAACCTTCTCGGCGCACCTTCGTCTTTATTGACACGAGGCGATGTAATATGTTGTTTCTTCTTTTTCATTTCTTCAATTATGCCCGACTTCTAGCGCTGAGGAACGCGTTTCGTCGACGTGCCGCGAAGGAGGTTCCACGGAATTAATTGTTTTTAGCTAGCAGGGGTGAGAATACATTATACTTTTTTTTTTTTTTTAACGAACGACTGGCGAAGACAAGATTAACGATCCGCAGGTATTTTATGACCGTGACTTGTCGGGATCGTTTAAACAAATGTTTGTTTCCTGCCTTGCCGCGACCCTGCCTCGTCGGAAAGAAAGAATAAAGTAAAAGGATTTTCCGAAGAACTTATAAGATCCGCGTTTGCCGCTGATGGCATCGTGAATGTATATGCTTCACTCTCGTGTTGGAGCACGCCTACTCGCGGTTGACTGACTCCTTCCGTCTCTTCTTTTCCCTTCCATCATCCACCTCGTTGACGATTCTCTCCACCGAATCACGCGTGGCAGTGAAAGTCACTCTCGTGCGCAACAGAAAGAACGATGATACTGTACGGTAGATCGTCGACTAAGCAAATAATTCTTACAATATCGCTCTATAATATGCGTAACCAATTTCAAAAAACCACGACTCACTTGATATAAACTCTGCCCGCCTTCTACCACTGCTTTTTTCCGAGAACGTTGGAACTAATCGATGATGCGATAGAAATCGGTGGGAGGCGACCCGAAACCAATAAATTCGAAAATTTCTTCACGTGTCACCTTCGCGCCCGGTGACGCTCCCGTAAACATAACGAGCGATTCCGTTCTCCGAGGGGAGAATCGGACCTCCAGGACAGAGGTCCGAGGGAGGAAAGAAAGAAGACCCCAGCTGCACGAGAAAATCTCGACAACACGCGCGAGGGAAGAGTGACGATAGCGGGGGTAAGTTAGGAGAGAACGGTGGGCGCCGTGGCTCATATGCGCGCCATTCACCGAAAATTTATGTACCAGAAGCATAAAGCCAGCGCCGCGTACCGGAGGCAGCCGTGGCATCCACAAACCACCGGCGAATCCACAA
>QVNZ01000192.1:0-32878 GCA_014825645.1 Pseudomyrmex dendroicus
AAAAAAGACGTTTAAATTGGTTGAATCTGACCAAAGATACGGACCCGAGAAACTTACCGGGTTACGCTAACCCAGTGTGGGTTGTACGGAAGTTTTTTGAGGTGTGGGTCTTGAAGGTTAATGGAAGATGATAAATGGTACGTTACATATAAATAACGATACGTGAAAGTGATTTTGCAACTGTGCGGTGTAAACTTAAGTACTTTTAATACTTTTTATTCTTTTTTTTATTCTTTTTTTATTCTATTAATAATGTATTTTGTATTTTTTATCCTGTAATGTGAATAATCAAAATATACAATTACATATGTTTATTTAAGTTTATACATTTAGTAACATAAAAAGAAGTTACAAAATATTTTTTTGGCATGGATTAATAGAGCTTATAATAGTATGATTGTTAACATTTTCTTCATTGTTGTGCTGCTAAGAAGAGTATAAAATATAAATGTAGGAAGAAGTATTTGAAAATAATGTACACTTGTGACAAAAGTTGCTGTACAAATCACGTTAGTAACAATGTTTCGTATGTCCAAGTAATTCTAATCTGAAAACGATTCATGCTGCGTTATTTGTTTACAATTTTAGAACGGAAACTCAATTTTACTTTTTACTTGTAATGTTTTACATTTATTGAGAAAATAAATATATATATAATAAACTTGATATATTTACATATATAATAAAATACCATATATATTGTAAGAAAATGTACATTAAGTTTACTTTAATATTATTATTTGTTACATTTACAAATTTACAAAAACTGTTGAAAAACTTATTAGATATTTTTTTCTTTTGGTTTCTTTCGTTTTGCTGGTTGCTCTCTTCATGATATATTTTACGCTTCTCGAAATACGTCTTGTTTTTGAAAATATTTCCGCATATGGTACATATATATATATAGCGCAATTAAATTCGATGTATGTCGATCTACATTTGATTGTGACATACTATTTATTACTTACATATCTTTACAAGAATAAAAAGGAAAAAAACACGACTATTCGGGAATAGAAATTTTGTACCTTTAATTTTTATAAATTTATACTGACACGTATTTCTCTATGAAGTAATTTATTCATTTATGCTTGATTCACTTGTGTGCATTAGAACACATATATTGCTAATGAATATTTTGTATCGACCACACCCGCCAGTATTACACGCACTTATACATGAGCTAATCAAGAGACGCATTTCGAACGCACACGTGCGGAAAAACATCCACTAAATGAATGTCACTGTCACGATATATGACTTTTCATCATATTTGGGATGAGAGTGCATGTCGGCAGTAAAGCTCCTGATTTGACTTGTTTTTACATACATTTATCTATGTTTATCTAAAAACGCGCAATGATAATGACACTTGTAACAATAATACTAGTCACTATTGTTCTCTTTTAGTTGTAGACATTATTCCGTGGAAGTTTGGCACTTCTTCTCCTACAGCATTCTCTTACAATTACATAAAAAATCTTCTGCCAAAGATATTTTATACTTATGTGAGCGAATCTTCTAGCATGCACTTGTTTAGATTGCGTCGAAATCAACAACTTAGTCTGTATATTTAGTAAATTTGGATTCACTAAAGTAAATTGAGTCGAATGATTAAATTTGATCAAAGATAAGCTCGGTGTAAAGAAACATTTAATATCGATTTCTGCAACAAATAATTAGTTTTACTATATGAGTTATATCAAATATACTAAATGTATCAAAGCTACTACTTATATGTTATATACATGGTTATATATGTTTTATACATACACACATATACATATATATGTGTGTATGTATAAAATTTCTTTGTGTTATGTGAAATATATAATACGAATAATCAGCTTCATATCGTAAAAAAAATTTCAATAATGTTTTTATACTATTATTACTATTATTACTAATATTACCATTTACAAATACTGTCAAAAACTTTTTTGGGGACTCTTCTCTTTTATCTCTTTTACTTCTCGCTGATTATTCTCTTCGTGACGTAATGTATGCTTCTGGAAATACGTCTTTATTTTGTAACCTTTTTTGCATATGTTACATATGTAGCGCAAATGAATTCTATTATGGTGGTCTAACCTTAATTGTGACTCAAATTGTTTATTACATATCTTGAAAAGAACATTACACATTATTGTCACTTTGAGATCAGTGCGGAATACAATTTACATACAAATATAATCGAAAAACTTACTTGGCACAGATAAAGTGAGAGAGAACGACGAACATGTCGTTTTATGTGCTTATTTAAATAGTATTTTGTCAAATAACGGTTATCACATACCTTAAAAATATAACATAATATTAACAATTTGCACAATACATTTTTACAAATATATCTAAAAACTGGACGTAGATACAATTTCTCACAAGAAAGATGAATGCGAACATGTTGCTCTATATGTCCTTTTCTTTTAAAAGTTTTTTTGCATGTGTTACATTTGTACGGACGCAACGACGAATGAACTTCTTCATGTTGATTTAAATAACGTTTTGTCGAAAATCGTTTACCACATACCTTACCACCAGATAATGCACATTATTAGTACATTGAAATTTCGATGCACAATATATTTTCTGAATAAAATCAAAAATTACAAGGCACTGATAACGGTTCTCACGACAAAGATGAAGTTTAACATGTTGTTTTATTTCACTTTTACTTTTAAAAGTGTTTTTGCATGTGTCACATTCGTACGGACGCAACAATGAATGAACAACTCTTCTATGAGCATTTAAATTATGTTTTCTCGAAAACCATTTACCACATATCTTAAAAAAGATATAAAATATAAAAGTGTTACAATATAATAAAGATGTGACGCACAATATATATATTTTCGGAATACAATCGAAAAACTAATTAGGCATGTATATGATTTCTTCTGAGGAAGATATATTAAAACATAGCGTTTTATGTTATCTTTACTTTTAAAAGTTTTTTTGCATGGGTTACATTCGTACAGACGCAACGATTCATGAATGAATCTTTCTATGATTATTTAAATACTTTTTTTTTGAAAAACGTTTGCCACATATCTTTAGACGAATATGACGTAATATTACGCAATATAAAAAGTTATTGCACAGAACTTTTTACGAATACTATATCGTGAAACTTACTGGGCATTGATATTGGTTTGCTTTATGAATTTTAGTATGATGCTGTAAGGTATGCTTATGTATAAAAACTTTTGTGCGTATGGTACATTTGAACATTTGTTTCGAAGGACTATAATTTGTTTTTAAATGACAACGTAAATAGTATGCTGATGTGAAAAATTTAACACATATCTTAAAAAGAATAATTGATTATTACATTAGTAAAGAAAAGTATAAAAATCCGATGAAAAGAGGAGACAATGAAGGATGGAGGGGAGAAACACGAAAGAAGAGAGAGAGAGTGAGAGAGAGTGAAAACGAGGACATTAAGTATACTTTAGTGTACTTAGTTTTGACGTACTTACTTTACACACATAATGTTTTTTGCTTTTTACAGTCAAGCCAGTAGTAGATTGTTGGAAAGTTTTTATACGTTTTTCGCAATCTACGCAAATAATTGTTTCGGTACGTATGTATGTACTTGTCAATGTTGTTCCGCACATACAAACAAAATTTGTTTAAAATCTTCTTGAAGTATCAATTGAGAAGTGCTTGCCATTACTTTATAACTGTATCGTTTCACAAAACTTATAACTTTTTGCGATTAAAATGAATACTTTTAGTATTTCCTTAGTTTGCTTTTGTATTCAAATATAATATTTATTACTGTTTTGTGTGTGTGTGTGTGTGTGTGTGTGTGTGTGTGTGTGTGTGTGTGTATGTGTGTGTGTGTGTGTATTAATACTTTAGCAATAAATATGCAAAAGTATTTTAAACTGAAGAGTGATACTGCTTACTTTACGTGTGACAAGCAGTCGATTACAGTGATCAAATAACGATTTAAACGAAGATTCCGACGAAAAGTACGATGTGCACACATAAGAAGACAGAAAACAACTAAACGTTCAGTTCGCAGATATGTTATTGCCACCGGAACGAAAACTTGGGACATAAACATACTATTGTTCTAATACATAGAAACATTATTGTAACGATTTCGTATACAAAAGAATATAAATGTACGTTACATATAAATAACGTGGAACTGATTTTGACAAGTGTGTGGGGAAAAATTAATTATTAATTACTTAAAAATTAATTACTTTTAATAATTTATTTTTATGCTTTTAATAATGTATTTTGTATTTTCTATCCTGTAATGTAAATACAGTCATAATATACAAATACATATTTTTACTTAAGCTTATACATTTAGTGATATAGAAAGAATATATTAAACTACTTTTTCTAGCACTTAATAATTGGAACTAAATTATTATGATTGGAAATATAACGTTTTATCTAATGCTGTGCTGCAAAGAAGATTATAAAGTATATAGAGATTATAAATGTAGTAAGAAATATTTGAAAATAGCATACATTTGTGACAAAAGTTGTTGTACAAATCACGTTAATAACAATATTTCGTTTGTCCAAGTAGTTCTAATCTGAAAATGATTCATGCTCTGTTATTTGTTTACGATTTTAAGACAAATTCATTTTTAGTTGTTCATATGATTTGTAACATTAATGTTTTACATACAATTAAGAATAGATTCGTGTTAGATATTTCACTTTTTATGCGTCATGAATATCGGTTTGTCAGTGAAATAAATTTAGTGAAGTAATATTTAAACGTGTTATATTTATATATGTGTGTATAAACATTTATAGTGTTATAAATATGAAATATATAGTATATATAATGAAATACATATTGTAAAAAAAACTTATTGATGTTATTATAAAATTATTATTAATATTACTTTTAACACATACTGTCAATATCTTGACAGTACTACTGGAGACTCATATCTTTTGTCTCTTTTTTGTTTGCTGATTATTCTCTTCATGACGTATTGTATGCTTCTCGAAAAACATTTTTTTTTGGTAAATTTTTCCGCATATGTTACATGTGTAGTGCAAATGAATTCTATTATGTCGATCTAACTTTGATTTTGATTCAAACTGTTTATCACATATCTTGAAAAGAACATTACACATTATTGTCACTTTGAGATCAGTGCGGAGTATAATTTACAAATACACTCGAAAAACTTACTTGACACAGATAAAGTGAGAGAGAACGACGAACATATATCCTTACATGATTATCTAAATAGTATTTTGTCGAATAACGGTTATCACATACCTTTAAAGGAATATTATGCAATATTAAAAACTTAATGCGCATTTTTCGAAAATATCGAGGAACTTACTGGGCACAGATAAGGTTTCTCACAAAAAAGATGAATGCGAACATGTTGTCTTATAGCTCCCTTTCTTTTAAAAATTTTTTTGCAAGTGTCACATTCGTACGGACGCAACACTGAATGAACATGTCTTCTGTGGACATTTAAATCACGTTTTTTTCAAAAACCGTTTAACACATACCTTAAAAAAGAATAAAAATGATAATTGTGTCACAATATATTAAAATCATGACGCACAACATATTTTTTCAGAATACAATCAAAAAACTTACTAGGCACTTATAAGATTTCTTACGAGGAAGATGAATTACCGTATGTTTTTTTATGTCGTCCTTCCTTTTAAAGTTTTTTTGTATGTTTCACATTCGTACGGACGCAACAATGAATGAATAACTCTTTTTTGGGCATTTAACTTGTTTTCTCAAAAACCGTTTACATATCTTAAAAAAAGGATAAAGTGTCACAATGTAATAAAAATGTGACGCACAAAATATATATATGTTTGGAATACATTCGAAAAACTTACCAGGCACTTATAAGATTTCTCACGAGAAAGATGAATTATTATATGTTTTTTTATGTCGTTCTTCGTTTTGAAAGTTTTTTTGCATGTTTCACATTCGTACGGACGCAACGTCGAATGAACAACTCTTCCATAGACATTTAAATTATGTTCTTTAAAAAACCGTTTACGACATACCTTTAAAAGGATAAAATATAAGTGTCATTATATAATAAAATTGTGACGCACAATATATATTTCCGGAATACAAGTAAAGAACTTACTAGGCATTATATGATTTTTTTCGAGGAAAATGTATTTTAATATGGTGTCTTATGTCATCCTTGCGTTTAAAAGTTTTTTTGCATGTTCCACATTCGTACGGACGCACCGATAAATGAACTATTCTATGATTATCTAAATATTGTTTTCTCAAAAAACGTTTGCCACATATCTTTAAACGAATATGACGCAATATTACGCAAAATGAAAATTTAATGCATAGAACTTTTTACTATGAATACTATGAAAATACTATAAAATGAAAATTTAATGCATAGAACTTTTTACGAATACTATATCGAGAAACTTACTGGACATTGATACTGGTTTACTTTATGAATTTTAATATGCCGCTAAGGTATGCTTATGTATAAAAATTTTTTTGCATCGTACATTTGAACATTTTCTTTGAAGGACCATGAATTGTTTTCAAGTAACAATGTAAATAGTATGCTGATGTAAAAAAGTTAATACATAGTTCAAAAAGAATACTTGATTATTATATTAGTAAACTAAAAGTAATAAAAGAAAGATGATTAGAAGAGAGAAAGTACTTACTTTACATAAATAATGTTTTTTGTTGTTTACAATGATAGCATCAGTAGATTGTTCTAAAGTTTTTATACGTTTTTCGCAATCCACGCAAACAATTGGTTCGGTATGTACGTATGTACTTGTAGATTTTGTTTCGCACATACGACTAAAAAGATAAATTGTTTAGAATCTTTTTGAGATACTAGTTGAGAAGTACTCGCCATTACTTTTTAGATATACTGTTCCAAAAATTAGAATCTCTTGCAATTAAAATGAATATTTGTAATATTCACTTATTTTCACTTTTGTATATGTAATATATGTTGCCGTGATATAAATATGTATAAATAACTTATCAATAAATTTGCGGAAGTATTTTAAACTGGAGAATAATGTGCATACTTGATGTTTGACGAACAGTCGATTACAATGAGGAAATAATCATTTGCGAACGAAGGTTTTCGACGAAGAGTACGATGTGGACTACGGACGTTCAAGTATAGACTAGAACAGAGCCTTCCAACTCGTGTACGACGTGTGGTTTGCGTTACGAGATCCTTCTGTATTCACGTGATCAGTTGGAAGGCTCTGGACTAAAACTTGCGAAGTATTCGCTTCGCAACGCGTAGCTACATCGTGTGAAGTCGCGAATCGGCGAAAATAATCGACGTTTCTTTCTGAAGTTTCACGAAATTCAATGGTATGAACTCAATGCTGTATGTAACTTAAGTACATTCATGTCATTTGTAAGTAGAATAAAAATATACATTAGAAAGTCAATTGTTTTATTTTTAATATGTTTTTTATAGTTATTATTATGTATAGTCATAAAACAAATGCTTTACAATCTGAACTAGCGTTTTAAATCACTTTTTTTGTTTTTAATTGATACTATTTGCGTGAGTACCTGGTTTTAATTGCGTTGTTTTTGGTTTTGATTTATATACATAGAAACTTTAGTTATTTTATACAGATTTTAGAAAAATAGTAGTTTGTTTTCTTTGTAGATAAATACTTATGATAAATTTGCATATTAAGGGACGATTTCAATGATCTTAACGTATGTTGTCACAAACATACTCTGAGTAACAATCAAAAGGTTTTAGCCGTTTTTCGTTGAAAAGTTATGAACGAAAAAAGTTTCATTTAATGTATCATCGTTTCTCGATTCATCGGGTACAGCTTACACATAATATGTGATATTTTAAACGTAATATGTCTTATATATAAATGTTTAGAATAAATAAAAAATAACTATAAGAAATAACTATAAAAATAACTATAAAAATAACTATAAAAATTACAATAAGCTTGGAAAGAAACAAACTACGTTTGTCCCTGAATGCACTCATATAAAAAAAAAAAAAAAAATTAAACTTGAGGTCGTGGAAAGTAAGTATCAATGACCGAAAGTACTGCTTGGAAAGTGTATACGTGAAATTGGTCTAAAATATATATTCTGTCTAAAAGATACACGGTGTCGAAAAACGATGGTTCAGTTATAAAACTTTTTTCGTCCATAATTTTTTAACAAAGAACGAGCGAAAGCTAAAATCTTTCTATTGTTACTCAGGACGATCACCTTGACAATATATCAAGGTCATTGAAATTGGTGATATCAAATATGCAAATTTACCCATACTTATAAATAAATAAATAAATTATAATAAATATGTTTTATATATGCGTTTGATAAAAATATAGGTTTGATAAAGATATAGGTAATTGTTTAGTTTAGTGCCTTTTTACAATTTTGGTTATTTTTGTCCGATTTAAAAAAAAAAAAGAATAAAAAACGCTATATTTTATCATTAAAATGAGAAATCAATCAGGGAAGCTCGAAAAAAGTTGTTTGTTAAAAAGTTATATACAATAAAAGTTTTATAAATAAACTTTGGTTTTTGGACATCGTGCATATTTTTCAAGTAAATACTTTATTTTTTATCACACATTATCATACACTTGTAGGCAAGGGGAAAGCTTCGCTCCCGCGCAGAGAAAAGGCTTCGCCCCTTACTCTGCATCCCCCCTTCCCACTTTTTCCCCCCGAAAAATTTAAGGCAACCTAATCTCTAATGTTACTGCGATATAGTAACATATACATTATGCATCGTGACATTAATGATATTATAGTAACACAGGTTGGATTAGGTTAGGTTAGGTTAGGTTAGGTTTTTTCAGAGAGAGGTGCAAAGAGAGAAGCAAAGTCCCCCTCCCTCCTCCTGTTTACACGTGCGATATTGTGTGACAAACAAAATATTTACTTGTTAAATGTACACGATGTCTAAAAAAACGATTGCCGCGGAACACGTATGATAGGATTCATGTTGCAAAAGTAGCAACAGTTTTTGACGGATATCTCTAAACTAAATCCAACCAACGGTTATATGTAAAGAAAAAAGTTGTTCAAAATTTCGTGTTCTATAACATATTTAAAAATCATTGAGATCGAGTGATCCGTTTTACATAATTACAAAGAATTTTCGAATTTCAGTTTTTTTTTTAAATTAGGGGAGGTGCATTATTTTTTCGAACTCTCTTCATTTTAGTGATGAAATAAAGCGTTTTTGTAAATAAAACGGATTAAAATAATCAAAATTGGGAAAAGGCTGAACTAATCTAAACAATTATCAAGATTTGCTTTTATCTTGGGAAATAGATTTTTAATATTGACTTACTTCGAGATTGTGTGCGAAATACGTTCGCAGTTATTACAATGCATCGACGAGACACACAAGCTGTCAGAAGAGATTAGAAGTGCGATCCATAATTAACGGGTAAAAAGGCCCGAACGCTTCAAGCTGAGTGACAGGCGATTAATTATAAAAACAAGATGGTCCGCGCTATCGAGCGTCTTTTTCCGTCCTCGCGAAACGCCCGTTACTTTTGCCAGACACTATCGAACTTCCTCTGTTATTAATGTGAAAACTGTCTCTGCGTCGTGCTTCGAAGTCGCGTTTCTCTGTCTTCTTTCTTCCTTCTCTTCTCTCTCTCTCTCTCTCTCTCTTTGCGTCTTTTTCTCGTTTCATATACTCCCAAACGGTACTCGTGAGAAAGTCAGAAGTGCGGAAAAATCGAGACAATCGCCGTAATTGCGGGAAGTCACCGTTCGCGCGGCGGCAGCGCGTTGTCCGGGAAGAGCAACACAATGGTATCGCCGAGTTCGCGAAATACGAAGCTGCACATCGAAAGGATCACATCGCTCGAGACGGGATACCGCTTCCGTGTATATATATATGTACATGTGTAATATACGTGTGATATATATATGTATTCGCCGCCCGCGCGGTGTATCGATTCGCACGAATCAAACTCGAATTACCGAGAAACGCTTTGTCACGAGTAATTGTGCGCGAACATGTGTGCGCGACCGAACGCCAAACACTACCACGCTCTATGTGCGACAAGCAACAACGTGGTAACACGCTTGATTACGTCCTTTGACGATCTTTCGTACGGTCTATTTCGTTGCGAAATTTCCGACAAGAAGAAAGTAATACCGCTGAATCTTTCGTAACTCAATTTAAATAACGATGTCCACCCCCGTCGGCTACGTACAGCGTACGGGGATTTCCGCGCTCTTGTTACTCCGCGCGCTGCCGATGCGACATTATGCATGCGCGACGAGCGCGACGGGCACGCCATTATGCGAGTTCTTCTAATGTCGCATAAACACACCGGAGGCTCTCCGTGTCTCTTAATATCGCACCGGGACGATACCGCTCGCGCGCCGCGTTCCTCGACACGCGCCACGTGGAAGCCGAAACTTTCGCTTTAACTCCATCCCCATCTTCGCGAATTAAAATTCTTTTTAAACGGTTGCCAAACAAATCGCGCGCGTGCGATTACGTCTTGGTCTTCTATAATTCCCGCAGAAAGACGACTGAGAATATATGAATTCGATTGCAGCACTGCCGTGTAATTAATTGCCGAAATATACAAAATAATTACCTAATTAGGGTAGCATACACTATGCGTCGAATACGTTAATTAAATTCCAAATAAAAAATAATAAAATTTAGTTTTTTATAAAAAAAAATAAAATTAATTACGCGCCGCAACTTTTCACGTACCGGTCGCTTATCACTCGAGAACCGTCATTGTCACGTTACTCCGATTGGGATCTCGGAAGAGATCACTCAATTGATTGAAGAGTCAGTCATTCGAATTAAGACTCGGACACTTCCCCCAAACACTTATACAGAATTGTTGTCGATCGCTGAGACATCACTTTCGACGTGTTCGTCCACGCCTCAGTCTTTTGTAAGTAGGAAGTTTTCGGCACGTAATTAACTATTAGCGCAAGTAGAGTTTGAGAAGAGAGAGAGAGAGGAAATCACTTTACGTCTGTAAGGAACATCGGAGTCAACTTGCTTGGGCAACTTTATCCTCTCGTTCTTGCTTCAGACAAGTTATCGATATCGACTCGATAATAATGCTCTCGATAATAATCACTTTTTTTTAGCGTTGCTCACACGACACTAAACTATCGCGAATTGTCGATGAGAGAAAGAGAGAGAGAGAGAGAGAGAGTTAAATAATAGCCGACTGTTAGGAGATATTGATTGAGATGCTATTGCTTCATATTGTATATGAAGCAATTATATACACAAAACGTCTTATCCTACTTGAATTAAATTTATAAATTCCACTCATTCGTATTCGTCAAATAACAATTCGGTGTTCTCCCCTGAAATAAGACGGTCGTCTTCTTCATTATGAGTCGGAAAAGAGATGACGAACACAAATAAGATATGGATGAACGGCTGAGAGAATATTAACCTCTCGCACACACAGAAAACTAAGAAATCCGTCGTCGTCGTCGTCGTCGCGTAATTCGTACCGCCGGCACAATGCCTGAGATCCGTCTAATTGGTATCCAATTAACAGAAATTGGCGCGGCCGGTCTGAGAACTTTGTCGTGACTCGAATGTCTTGGAAGCAGATTTTGCTGATTACAAAGAGAAGAGTTCACATGCACAGGTCATTATTGTTCAACGATATAGACGTCGTTATACACACCTCATCGAACGCGTTGTCTATAAGTATTAATTTCATTCATTTAAGATATTAATTTACGCGCGCCTTAATTTAGTGATGCCTTTTCTCTGATTAATCAATACACATCGACGAAACTCGACATTATTTGCGTTTAAATAGTTTAATAAATTAAGTTTAATGAAAAAATTAAGAGGAGATGCTGAACCGTCCCACATTTCATAATTTTTTATTCTCATCCTGTAGTCATTGCAGAATGAGAATAAAAAATCGAAATCAAAAACGGAATGAAAAACACTTCTCTAGAATGAAAGAAAATGTGCTACAAAATAGAATGCTTTTGAAAAATACAAGAAAATCGAAAAAAAAGTTTATGGATCGTTACTGAGTGGACGACATTTTCACTTCGTATACAAAATTGGCAGATGATTCTATAAACGAAAGTTTATAGCTTTTCATTATATAGACGAATATTTCAGCGTTTCAGAAAAAGACTTTGAAGCTTGTAAGAAACAGGAATATAAAACTAGAATTAGTAGTTTTTTTTTTTTTTTTATCAGGACCGTTGAAAAAACACATATGTCTAACTTTGTCTCTATTATGTCATCACCTTTCTTGGTTCGACTAGAGGGCGTTACTTACAGCGTAGTTGTCAAATTGACTTGTCGCTTCAGCATCCTCTCAAAAAGAAACTGCGTGATGACATTATTCGATATAGTAATTCTAGAAAATTCTTTGTAATTGATCGTAAATGTGCGATTCAATTCGAACCGACATTGTTATTTAGTTTCTATTTTATCGCGTGCGCTTACATACAAATAAACATAATGCATTAATTACAGAGCAATAATTGAGCAATCACGTTCTGAATATTAAAATTTAATATATTATAATTTTTCACGCAAATTTCTCCGAAAAAAAAATCAAAAAAAATTTGTGATAGTTTCATCAGAAAATTGAAACAGGGTTATCGTACGAAGATCCAGTCAATTCGCTCTCTCCATCGGCGTGACAGCAGGGATAGATGGTAAAACCGAAAATTTATGTCCCCCGCCCTCTTCCATGGTCCGCGCGCGACGCAACGCCTTCTTACGCGCGTTCCATTCCGATGATTGCGTTCTGAAAACATATCGACGTCTATATATCACGTTTGTCCCGACACGATCTCCGAAAGAGAGACAGAGAGAGAAGGTTTTCCGTGATCGAGACACATCGACTATTTGCATTCACGCGGCAACGAGGCGGTAAGAAACGCGTTGAAATTCCGAGCGTCGATTTAATTCGGATCTAATCATGGTTACCTGCTTCTCCTCTCTTCTCTCTCTCTCTCTCTCTCTCTCTCCCTGAATCCGACTTCGTTCTTTGCAAATTCAACGATGTTGCCGGGTCTCAGAGAAGCCATGGTATCCATTTCTGTCGATGAGGCCCGGCAATAGTCTCGCGAACGACACTCGAACATTCCGAACGATCGCATTCTTTCCGTTTGACCGCATTGCGACAGAGCGCACGATGTCGATTAGACTCCTACCTGATGCAAATTGGTCGCTTCCTAAGCGCACGTCGCGACTACAGCTACGGGACCTACGGTATACGCAGGCTAATTGCAGCTGATAGTGTCCCGAACGCAAAAAAAGAGAAAGAAAGACTTCTCTTTTTTTTTAATCGAGTCTTCCTGGAAAAATCCAGCGAATGCAAGAAACTTGCAAGAAATCGTCACTTAAATAAACATGCGTGCTTGAATCAGAAAAAAATATATCAAGGATCAAGACAACGAACAGAACTACAAGAAACAAATTAAGGGAATCTTAAAGCGGGCCTGTTTTATCGATAAAACTAAATTTTTTGCGCACATTATCTAATCTTTTTTTTGGCTGTGTGGATTGTGATAAATCTTTTTCTACAATTAAAGTACATACAATAACGGATTCGCGGGACGTCCAGATTTATAACAAAATGAAAAAAATTAAAGTTTAAAAAACATTTGATTTTATTCTGTTATATAGATTTGGACGTCGCAAATCTCTTACTGGATGTACTTTAATTGTAAAAAGAGATTTATAAATCCACAGCTAAAAAATTCAGTTTTATCGATAAAACAAGTTTACTTAGGATCTTCCTAAGATTGTCTTTTAAAATTTTTCAAGTAAGATTCTGTAATTTATTGTAATATGTTTGTAGTATGAACAAAAGGAAGAACATCTACAACTTCACCTCTGATCGACAACTTAGATGTCGCGACCGCGTCAACTAAAATCATTCTTTTGAGATTTCCTGCGCTCTCTCGAGCGTATGACACAATAGATAAGAAGAACATTCATTCTTTCTCTCTCTCTTTCTCTTTACTCGGTACGTTTTGCAGGAAAAGTTTCTCCGCATTGCGCGAGATAATATTCATAATTGCTTCTACAGTCCCTCTTTTCCTTGCGAAATTTTCTTTCGCCGATAGTCACGGCTAGTCGCACGAATTATCCAAGCTAACCGCTAACAGTCCCGATCGTATTGTATCTCTTTTTCTGTTATATCACTCGCGCGTTTTATCTCGCATTGCCTTTTGTTGTCTCGATTTTACTCTGAAATCCCTTCTTCGGGTTTTAATCTCACTTCTCGATAACTCTCTCGCGCGCCGCAAAACGCGCGTTTATTTTCCTTTTCCATTTTATTCACGTTTCGCAATACTTTATGAAAACTACGTTTCTCGCGAGATTTATTATTGCCCGCCGCCGTCGCGCGGGCATGAGAATCCTCAGCGAGATGTAATAATTAGTCGGCCCAAGTTTCACGATAACGGTTGGATATCGGATTTTCGTGTTTCTGCGGTCCAGAAGTCGCTGATAAAACTTTCCCGCTCCGACCGCGGCCGGTATCTCGCAATTATTTTACTCCGTGGCGTTCTTCACCCTAACCTTCTCTCCTCCATGGCATCTTCCGTCGAAACGACGCTCCGAGCGAATAAGAATATTGTTTGGCGCGATTTCCTTTCCTCCCCCTCTCGTTTCTATCTCTTTCTCTCGCGCAACGCGAAGTGAAGTATAATTACTGTAATTCTCCTCCCGTACCGATAGTCACGAGTCGACGGCGCAGTCATCGCATTTTCGACTTTCCACTCTGGCGTTTTAAGCCGCCGCCCTTCGTCGAGCTCTTATCTGCCGCGCCGCGCGGCCAGGGAATTGCTAACGAAATGTTCCTAATTAAAACTACCGCCCGTGGCGGATATAATTCACGATTAATGACTATATCTTTCTTCTCTCACTGCGATCCTATATCGCGAAACTTTCTGAGAACATTTGGTGATCAAAGTTTTGCTTTTACGTGTAATAAGTGAGTAGCGCGATACGTTTTCTAATTAATGTTTTCCGAAATTCGTTTAAGAGAGTACTGGACCTGTCTGTTATATAGAGTGATCGAACAAGTAATTAGTAGTTTAGATTTATTTTTGTATTTACTGCTCGGACAGATAAACGATTTTTCAAAATAAAAGAAAATAGTGTCGGTCTCAATTTTCTAAAACTTGAGCAAAATTGTTTTCGCAGTTATCTAGATATAATGATGTATTATATTTGTAGTTCACAAAAGCTAATACACGAAAAAGAATAACAGACCGAGATAGAAATAATATTTAAGAATGTAATGAGATCATCAGACTGTAATTTAGAAACCTACAATAGACAAAAGATCGGAACTACGTTTAAATCTAACATAATCTATTTTTACATATGTATGTCCTTGTTTCTCTAACAATGCTTCATGATTGACGTCACTTATATCAATAATGTAGTAGTCACGATATATATATATATAGGCGCTCCAGTATCCTCTTAAGTTTCAGATTGCTCTTTACGAATCACTTTGCGTTGACTGTGTCTAGAATTATTTTATAACAAAATAATTATCACGTGTTGGTGACAATGCAACATTACAATATTGTATATGCTATAATATATCAATAGTTAGCAATACTTTTATTATCTAATTGCTAAAAATGTAATCATGTTGTCTTCGGAAAGATTTTTGCGACAATTGACTTAGCTGAGAAAAAGTTGCGGTGCAGCGCTCCTTTCAGTGTTACAATTGTTTCTTTGGTAATGACAAAGCGTAATATCATAGACGCAGCAGAGGACGTTGCACGCAAATGAGTCGCGATTAAATTTAAGAACTTCCTGGATCACACCGTGTCTTACCTTTTTTGTAACAGAACAATCGACATAGTAATTTACTCTACGGTCGCCTTTTTTTTCAGGTGGCTTCATTTACTATTTAACCTGGGGGTACAGGTGGTCGTGGGACTTCCCTTGGAAATGGTTCACGGAAGCCTGAGGATCGCCGCGGTTTACATGGCCGGGGTTCTTGCTGGTGAGTAATGTCGTCTGCAATGTGAATTATGTTATGGCGCATCTACGATTTATGCTCGGGCGTTAATGCTCGTTTAACCTTCGTGTGTGTTGCTCTGCATCAAGTTAAATCAGAGTTTTCCCCAGAATAATTATTAAGATCACAGAAATTTTGAAACAATGATTGCTCGATTAATTTGTAAACGTGTATAATTAATATAAATTTGTTTTAATCCTAATTAAAACCCTAGTTTTAATCTGCAAACCTCAGACGTTAATGTCCAAGCGATTCTAGAAAATGAGATATCTTATTAACCCTTCGCGAAGACAGACATGGGTTTCTCTCAGACTCACCTCAGAAATTGCGCATCGACATCTCTAAAAATTAGTTTTTTTTTTTTTTTTACGCTTATATCTTCTAAACTACTAAAGACTATCAATTTGTTTGTTTTGTTTTTTTTTATCGACGCAGAATCGTTTAAACTTTTGATTCAAACAAACAAAATTGAAAAAATATTGATTTTTCACGGAGATATTCGATTATAAAGTCACGTAGATCTCACAGATCCAGTCTGTTTAACTCGTTTTTCGAGTCTGTTCACAAAGAATTAACTTAGTGAAAGAATTAAGGATTAATTAGTAGAAGAATTTTATTTAGCTAAAACCAAAAACATATATCAAAACTAATGTTATTATCTTAATATAAAATGTTGAATATAGTTCCATGAATTTCTCTTGAACAGAGTTTTTTTAACATTTTAGCAAATAAATCTATTTTTAGTATCTAAAAAAAAAAGAAAAAATGTTTACAGGATTAGGATTAAAGTTAAATATGTTATTTACACATTATTGCTTCTATATTTAACGAACAGATGATTTTCTTTTAAATAATGTATATTAAGTACCACGTTTATATGATTAAATTTGCATTCTATTAATCAGAATTCAATTACGGTTTTTTTTTTCAAGTATTTGATACTCTCGGTGCGTAATAGAGTTTGTTTTCCATCTCCCTTGTGTTTCTCCATGTTTCCCACCAGAGAACGTTGTTTTTGTGCAATTGGAGAATCGCCGAAATTAGTCTGATAGTGCATGTAAACACAAACGGGTGTATGACACAAACACACCACACACATTCGGACTCCGAGATGTCCAAGCTGTACGTGTGTGTAGAGTATAATAACGTGCTAATTTATCTGAACACATGCCTCCCTGCAATAACGAGACGTTTTAATTAAAATTCGTTAATGTTGATACGCTGACAGCTGGATAATGAAGTACATCACGCTTTTCATTTCTATGTGATTCTACTTTTCACATAATCATGTCAACTTGATGTCTCAAAGTCTTTGTTTGGTGACAAACGAAATTTTTTTTCTGAAACTTTATCGCGTCGCGAACGCGAGTACACTTTTCACGCACATCTTTTAAGAATTTCAGAGAATAATTCTGAATTTTTTTTCTGAAATTGGTAGTTTTCCATTACATATTTTTCGATCGTATTTGCATGTAATAAAAGAACAGTAGGTACAATAATGCTAGAAATAAATACGTAGTAATAAATTCGTTCTCACTTATTGAAGAAAATTACGAAAAATCGTATCAGTCGTGTTTCCTCACGCTAATGGCTTCTACACTTCACAACGGGAACATCAAACTTTTCTCGAGTGTTGTCGACTGTCATCCCGTCCTCTTTCTCATGAATTTTCTCGCGATTGTGTGTTTCGAATTATTTCGACATAAAACGTTTTATCTTCTTCATTGCGCGTCTTCCGCTCTCGAGAAAGCGTGTGTATATATATGTATATCTCCATTTCTCTCTGTGTTCGCCTAAAGTCATCCGCAAGAATGTACCAAGGCGACAGCTTGTCTGGCCCACCGCGACGAGATTACTTCGTATGCATCGCGGTCGCGCGACGATGTAATGCGATTGCAGCGAGGCAAGTGCAACGACATTTACATTCCTCTTTCTTCTCTTTCTCTTTTTTATTGTATACTCACGGCATCTTCGTTTTACATGCATTCTACATCGGTCGTTTTTTCATCGACTCTTCCTCTCTCTCTCTCTCTCTCTCTCTCTCTCTCTATTTGATATTTAAAATATTACGTTACGTTAGTGTCCTCTGTAAACTGGAAAAAAAAACTTTCTTCAATGGTCGAGTTAGCCAATGCTAGCGCGATCCAATTTACTTTATTTTCGAGTTTTCGGAAACGATTCATACGATACAGTTTTCACAAAGTTCAATCGCGTTGCGCTAACTCGCCAAAGAGTGCAACGGCCAGTTTTACTGAAAATAAAAAAAAAATAAAAAAAAATGACTAGAAAAGAGATAGTAAAAGCCGTTGATGTTACATTTTAATCACGAGGAATCCGAACGAGCGTTTTTTTTTGTATAGTACAGCCATTGACGTACAGTTTCGCTCTTCTACACTCGCCACCTTTTTCGCGCGCGCGCGCTCTCGCATGCAACATGTCCACGTATGTGTGTTTTTCTCCACCCTTTCGCCCATTTTAATATTTTCAGCGCAAAAAACCCCCGGCGAGCATAGTCTGTCGTTGCGTCAAAGGGATATTAAAACAACGGAACGATATGCGGGATGTAAAAAATGTTGATACTGCGCGCACTCCTCGCTTTCAATCCGGTATTTTGCGTGTCGATGATCGCTTTCAGGATGCCGAAAGTTTCGGCAACAAAGCGCGCACGCGAGGGAGACAGATATAGCCAGGGGATGGAAAAAGAGCCAGGCCGAGTATGCAAATAACGGGCTAGAAATTTCGACAGTTTTAAAGCGCCGCTCCTCGCGAGATCGAATATATCCTGTATGAATTTTTTAATCTTGACGCTCTCATCATAATGGATGTATATAACTCGGAGGGAAACGAACGTTAATCTCGTTAGATTCCAGTAAATAATGCCGTTGTAAAATTAACTCCGCGTTTTCAACAAGTGCGAGAGTTCTGAGTACGTAGTTCTATTTGCGCGCGCTCGATATGTTTCGACAGTTCCGCATACACGTCATCGTTAATAGAAATATATAGTAACTTTTGACACGTAATATATCGAGAAAAAAGAGTTTTTACATGGATGAGCGGGGAAGAGAGCGAGTGTAACTTAGAGCGAAACTTAGAGAAGTTTAAGTCTGGAAGTTTTAATTTTGGAATTTTTATAGATAAGATACTTCAAAAAAGTAAATTCTATATTAGTTGCTACATACATTTGTTTGTAATATTCACTATAATATTTTAATAATAATTAAATCTCTGATAACTAGATATTAAAAACTTAATAATTTTTGACGTCATATCAAGTGTGTTAAGAGAGTACTGGATATCAACTATAGAGACCTGTAAACCGACGTTTCTAATATTTCGTTTTGTGTCGTATTTAGCTAAGAGTTTGCTGTTGTTCTTTAAAATGTGAAAATTCAGCATAAATTTTTTCTTATACAATTTCCTTCTATAATCTCACCATATAATCATATATATAAAATCATTTCTAAGCTTATGTACGTATTTACACTGAACTACCGCAATAACTATGACAAAAACAATCGAATGAGACACTTAGATTATGATTAAAATGTCTAGTTTAACGAGAAAAAGAAAAATCGTGATAACAATATAGGTTATCATTATGAATACAAAAAAAGATTTAAAAGAGCATTATATACCCATTTTCAAAAGCACTAAACAGTTGTTTATTTGCTTTTGTAGAAGCATTTTTCATGTAATGCAGTAAATAAACTTAAAAATTAGAGAAATTTAGGTTTTTAAAACGTCGGTTTACAGGTCTTTATCTAGTTTACAGATCCGGCTCCAGTATCTTCTTAAAGTGCCTCGGTATTATAGTTAAAAACATGGAATAATCCGAATTGAATAATCATGAATTGAATAATCAATGAATCTGATATTCATGCTTTTGCGATGTGTTGTATTAACATTCAAAGATGTTTTTCGGGTTTGAATCGCATTAGTGTCATTTTTATACTAACGTTACAATTTAACGCTATAAGAAAAGAACATCTGACCAGGAGCATCTCAGTATCAGGTTCGATTGTGTAATTTTGATGAAGTGAGCTGAAATGTCCACGAAACATCGGTATAAAAATGACACTAACGCGGTTCAAACTCGCAAAAAACATGTTTGAATGTTAACATGGAATAAGTTGATTACAAGCTCATAATATTAAGAATAATAAAGTTAAAAATATATTATTGATTTATTTTCATGTACGTATTATTAATTATATTATTAATTATATTTTCATTACGTTTTTATAAAAATAGGAGTTTTGAAAAAACAAGTTTTTTTAGATAAAAACAATTTTAATTGAAAACAAAAATAACTTTTTAAGTAAAGGAAAATTTATAGTTTCATAAAATAAACGACATAATTAGACGACATAATAGACAATTAGACAATTAGACGTAAAATGGCGTTATCAAATAAGTAACTAATAATTAATTATCTTTTGATATCAAATGTTAGAAAATAACAATATTCTGTTGAATTAGTGTCGTAGTTCGAGTTACAGTAGTTACATACACATTAAATTAAATTTCAATATATTAAATGTGTCATATAACCTCGAGCTACGATTAGTCTGCTCGATTAGTCTGTCCATTCGAAAGATTCGCGGCATGTGAATATAATAACACATGGAATGAAAACAAACAAATTGGACTATAAATTAAAATAGACACTATTAGACTATTAACCCGTCGTTACCACACCTCAATCCAGTATACGTTATTACCACACTGGTACAATTTTGCACTTCGCATGTTTGAAGTTGAATAACTTTCCAGTAAGAAGTTGATAAATAAATTAAAACTAGTGAAAATAGGGATAAAAAATTTTCAGAAATTGAATGGAATTAGTTAAAAATGTCCAAAAAAATTCTTCTTAATGAAAAACGAAAAACATAAAAAAAAACTTTTTGAAAAAATCGTGTTTTTCTAATTTTCGTTGGTGCACATATGCACCAGTGTGGTGACAACGGGTTAATTAAAAGAGATACTTTTAAATAAAAATCAAATATCTCGGACAACTACGTCTGTAGAACAAAAACTTTAAGGGTAAAAAAACTTTATTTATAATTTTTCAATAATATCACATAATTTTTGTGCAATATGCGACCGCCTTGACATACGTGCAACGATTGTTAAATTTAAATTAAATTTTCGAAACGATATAATATACATTTACGTTGTTAGAAAATTTTTTTTCTATGAAGTCATTTTTTTGATGAGATTTGGAAGGAAATGGAAATTGCGTTCATGGCGAATAAAAAGGATAAGGCAACAATTCAAAGCTCAACTCGAAAATGTTTTTGCAATAGTTAAAGTGCAAACTGATGCATTGTCAAAAATTAATAGGAGCATCTATTTTCACGAGTTGTCACGCAAACACCACGCGCGATAATGAGTCAGCGTTTGACGTTTGTTTTTTTGAAAGATGAAACTTGTCAAGAACAACATCAGCAACGCGATACTATTGTCGTTATCCGTGAATCGTTTCAGATACTTAACAATCGCTCCTTGCGGGCACTGCCTGCTGCGCATTGTAGGACACGTCTGTCTCCGCAATCTTGTTTTAGATTTAATTGGTCGATTATTCTGTAACCTACTAGCCCCTTTGGTCTCCTTCATCGTAAAAAGTCTCTCTCGTCAACGTCGATCTTGTACCGCCATTGCACATGTGTGCTCTGGTCTGTCTGCCATAAATATCGCGGCTATAACCATAAAATTCTGACGGCGTGTTCCGTCTTTTTTTTCTTTCCCCGCGCGAGACGTACATGCTTCACACATTATATTTTATGCATCGGGTTTACATGAAAGTGGCAACGCCCATGTGCGGCGCTACGCGTGTCGCAACGGCATTCATCTCCATATATACCGCACGTATATACGTAGAATACTTACACGCGCGCACATCTTGTCGTTCCGAGTGGACACGGTATTCACGGCGCATCACTCGGAAGCTTGGATATGTCGGTAACGACGTAACTGCATCGGCGCGTTCGCAGTGGGACGTTAATGCGATATTTGCACCTTCGCGTGCAAGTTTGAATGTTTTTTTTCCAACAAATTTAACAACAAATTCGAG
Source organism: Pseudomyrmex dendroicus (assembly GCA_014825645.1). NCBI lineage: Eukaryota > Metazoa > Arthropoda > Insecta > Hymenoptera > Formicidae > Pseudomyrmex > Pseudomyrmex dendroicus. The sequence continues at coordinate 22,082 of QVNZ01000192.1, forward strand.
CTCGTTTAGCATTGAACTAGCGATTAGATTTATTCAGTCAATGTAAATCAATGTAGGTACTAAGATACGAACTAGATGTTTGTGCGAAATATATTTATTTAAACGTGTAAATTAATGCGCATTATAATTCAAAAACTGAATTCAATTCGACACTTTATCTAGGATGCTCGGTCTGCATCCATATAAATACATATAAATGGAATATCCAATTTACCTTCCCATGTGGAAATAAAAAAAATCTATTGCGAAAGAGATAGATCTGGAGTTTGTTCTTCTATTTTTATTATTTATTTAAAATAGATTACGAGACTTATCCTTTACAAAAAAAGAAAACGACGATCTAAAGATAATATCTAGGATTACTTTTTGTTATATTTTGCTTCCGATGAAGCTAACGTCAGCAAAAATTTATTTATTTTTTTTTTTTCTTTTTTGAAAATCAAAACAGTGATTAATTAACACTGTGTGTAGTCGATTAATAATTTACTCGCAAAATCCTATTGCAGATAGGCAAGTTGATTGTTACGTTCGCTAAACTCTCGTAACTCGTGAGTCGCATTGAAATTGCATCTTGCAATCGTAGCTTGTATATAGAAGCGTAACGTTTCAGGAAACGTATAAAAGAAGTACGTGCAGAAATGCACCCGACGTGGCATATCCATGGCTGGCGTTTCGTTTAAGTGGTTAACTACTAATTTTTTAACGCCACGCGAGAGCGTATCGAGCGCTTTTCCTCTCAGCGCTGCGAGGAAAACCTTAGGGGCTTTTTACGAATGCATCGACGTGCCTAGCACGCGTTTCTAAAATGCACGCTCTATTTCCCCATTTAGCCGCCCTCTCCCTCACTTAACCCCTCCTCGGTCCGTGCGATACGGGGCATTTTATTTTGCGTCGCTTCTCTTCTCCCTCTTTTTCCGATTCTCGCGATTTCCTTTTTGTTTTTCTCTCGCCTTCGAATAATAAAAGCGCGATGACTCACTGCAAGACATCGCGCGTGCGGTGCAACGTCGTCGTATCGATTGCGCGCTTTTTTTTTTTTTTTTTTTTTTTTTTTTTCTTAATAATTTAGACATGTGTTCACATCGATGTACAATATATTTTTTCACATGTGTTACAGAACATATTAAAACAATTGTGAAAAATTTAAATTAAAAAAATAAAAGCGCATAAATTTTAAAATGCTCTGATATCTTTTTAATTTAATTAATCCCATCAGTTTCACGCGTTACACATGTTTGCCAGAAGAGATTACGCATCTTCTAAGGTTCGTTTTACACAAATAATCATAATAATTATTCTTTTATCATTTTGCTAACAATTCGATTTTTGTCCGATTCTCTAACGCAGGCGTGATAAAGTTGTTTTTTATTTTTTTGGGCAAAACGACGAGAGTCATACACGAATAAGTCTGCACCTCCGACATTTTTCTTTTTTTTTCTTTTTTTTTCCGCGATGGTTTCGTTGCACCTGTTGCATATCTCGCCGTTTGGTTCCACTGTAGACTCCGTTATTAGTGGCAACGAGTCGTTAATCCCATGATATTTTTGCACAATGAAAAATACACCTCACTACTCGCTAAATCCGCCAACTGCTCTATCGAGAGAGCTCGTTTATTTTTTTTTTGAAACTAAATATTTAAGATGTCCCCACAAACTTGTATTCAAAGAAGATCTTAAGAGCCAGACGTACGTGCAAAATATAGTTTTTCAAACGTTTAAATTAACACAAATAGAAATTTTCGAATTGAATTCAATCCGAAAATTCATCCAAGACGCTTACTTTGCATCTCATGCGTACATATAATAAATGATCTATTTTATCTTCTATAAAAAAAAAAAAAAAAAAAAAAAAAATACAAGTTTAAATAATGTAAGAGTGTAAAGACGATCGGTAAAATTCACCCGCCGTGCAAAATGAGGTGATAGTAGTAGTATCTCGTACATTCGAGCACGCGAGAAATGTCAGCAGCACAATTCCGCGACGTGATGGTCACATCTAGGCGAAAGAAGATACTCCATTGTCGGACAAGCTGATTGCAGCGAGTGTATAGCGGAAAAAAAAAAAAAAAAAACGGATATAACTGACGCGACACGCTGCAATCACAGGAGTAGGTCGCGAAGACATTAAGACTCGTGCCGGTGCATCTTGTCAGCAGACGAGACGACGTCGACGGCGACGTCGACCCACTTCTCTTCCTTTTCATGGTTTCTTCCTTAAGGTAAAGCCGAAGACGCCTAACGAGAGGAGACCCCTTTCGGATGAATTTCATAACTCAAGAGAAGTCCGCGAAGGACTTCTCCATAACGCTTCGCGACTCTCCTTCGTTTCTCATTTGTTTCTTTTCCTCTGCTTCCTTTCAGTCATCACGCTTATCCTCTCGCGCTCAGGTCACTAATTTTCGCGAAATGCTTTGCTGCTACTTTTTTTTCTCTCTCTCTTTCTCTTATCTACATGCACGGTGTATAATGCCGCGTAGATTTCTTCGTCGCTAAAAAGCGCGCAGAATTCCTTTCTGATCCCTTTACGCTTCCAGTCTTTATTTTTTCTTTTTTACACAGCGCGCGTGGATCGAGCGTCTTGGCCATCAAGACAGACTACCTAATTAATTCCGCGAACGTTGCTAGCAATTACGAGACTTGTAATTTAAACGGAACTATAACTCCCTTTTCGTTATTTCGGGAAGAATTATGCAACGAGATACGAGAAGTAACAATTAAATAATTTGTAAACAACGCCTAGAGCGGAAAAGATTTGTTAATTACGTCTATCGCGTTCACGTATCGATAACGTCGCGCAAGTAGAAGCAAATAAAAAATTACTAATTTAACAAATATTTTATCGGAATTTACGCGGAACGAAATATAAAGTGACATATTGCTCGTCAATTTCTATATAAAAAAAGTCAACGTCTATAAAAGATTGAGGAGAGAGATAAATTAGTCTTAAATTAAATAAACTTCTAGATTATTTAAACGCGAGGAATAGCGTAAATGTACATACCTAATGCTTAATTCGATCAATTAGCATCGCATCGATTTGCTAATTCAATTGCGCGTCGGGTAAGTAAGGTGGTGTGCTGCTATATAGCTCGTCGTCCATAGTCTCGGTAGATAAACGACGGTAAACCGTAAATACTCGCAGCAGCATCGTCTAAGTTGGACCAAGGAGAGAGCAGATGAGGGAAATCAGCAGCCCTCTTGAGCTAGTATCTGTTAACTTGAGTCAATTACTACAACAGAGAGAAGCGCGGTTTGTCGTGCACGAGAAGGTAAAGTGGTCCTCTTGGCGTGCTTCAACTTCTAATTAACTATGGCACGATGACAAACAGACTGGTGATGACGGCTGAAATCCTATCGCTGAGATCTTAAGGTCTCTTTTTTTTTATTATTAAGAATATTACTGATTATATATATATATATATATATATATATATATATATGTATGTATATGTATATGTATATGTATATGTATATTTTGACCGAAGTGTGAAGATAGAGTGAGTCAATCTGAACAGAAAAGTCATTTACTATTTTGCAAATTCGCAATTAAATTATTAATTATATAATATTATATAATAATATATTGAGTTATTATTATATTAAATTTATTAGTAAGTTATTATATTAACCTTTTACTGGCAAAATGACTCAAAAACTGACCGACGAATCGGACAGACTAAATCTCACGCGACTTTAAAATCTAATATCTAATATCTCTTATTTGATAATATCAAAATACCAGAGTTCGAAATAAATAGGTATCTCTCGTTTGTGAAAAAATTCTTCTTAGAACTTATATGTTTCATTTAAGACAATATTCATTCCTGTTGAATTTTTATAGAAATCTTACCGTAAAGAATTTCTATAAAAATTCTATAAAAAGTGTTCTCATGGAACAGATTTATTCTAGAATCTGTGTAATAAAAGTTCTATGAAAACAAGTTATTCTAGAATCGTTTAAACTATTTCAGTTCATAATGCTATAAAATACATTTAGAATATCAATTTAATTGTAATTATTTAATATTATTGTATAGTATTATATTCACTGATGAATAATATTCAGTGTTTTTTTATAGTAAATAAAAATTCTTTTTTAATAATAATGGACAAATATCTTATTTTATAACAGGAATATCTAAATATTCCTGTTATAAAAAATTTTTATTTTTACAGTTTATAAGTTCTATTTAAATTGAAACTTTTTAATTATTATCAGGAATTTTTTTGTATCTGCTTATCGAAATTTATAAGATGAGAACTTTTTTTTTACAAAAAGTTCCATAGTTTTTAAATAGATCCTAGCAAAAAGTTCCATAATTTTTTCGATTCTAACAAAATACAGCTCGATTTAATAACGGATCATCTGAATCGTCCGCGAACATCAGTCAGAACCGCGCGTTCGTCGCGCTTCGATTACCGATTCAAATCCAATTCAAAAATCTTCGATCAAACATTCTCGTCGTCAAGATAACTCTTCCGTCTTCTTTCTTCTACTGATATGAATAGCTCGGCTATTTATATATCGAGCGATTGTTAACAATATATATATATATATATGCACAAGCTCTTCCGTCAGTTAAACTATATTGTTAAGCTATTTAATTCCGCTCATCTCGAGTAATTGTTTCGATTGGATGTGACTCGATCATTTATTTAAACGGACGCTAATAATTCATTGCAGATGCACTTCGATGCACTCGCAAATTTGCACGAATTGATGTTTGCATCCTTAATGCGTTTCCACGTCGTCCCGGCTTAGACGCGATTCGCGGAAATTCTGCGCAAGGGTAGTTTACGAAACACACAGGCGCTTCGCATGGTTTTCCCATCAAGGTCCTCTCTCTCTCTACCTATCTGGATTCATCTCTGTAACCCGATGTAGGTCGCGTGTTAATGACCAGTGCGTAGCAACGAATCCAATTGAATCGTCTGTGTTTCGCAAGGAACACAAGGATGTTTCGCGCATGCGAAAACCGGCAGAATGCACGTAACTCACGGCGCTTCCTGCAAATTCAATTTTGAAAACTTCCAATTTTATTAACTCGAACGACAGAGAGCGAAGTCCGCGAATGTTTTCTATTTTTCTGGTCTCGCGCTACGCGTCTTTTTTTAAAAAATTAAATATTTATTCACAAATCAAAACGAAAACAGTCAATGTCGAGCATAGACGAGATATCTTAATATTACATAAAACAGAGATACACGAAATAAAGCGAAAAAGTATTTATCATATTTATTTATTATTGCATTGGATTGCGGTTTCTAAATTACAAATATACTAATAAAAGTTGCTAGATATTGTGTTTAGACATGTTTTTTCTGGAAGACATCCTCCGATATTTTGTACGTTATTAATATCAAATTAATAGTCTTAATAAATTGGAAGTAATTCTCGTCACAGAGCGGACGTAAGGGTAATACATTGGTTCGACAGTATACTCATAATTCAGGACGGATCAAAGGTTCCCTGAGGGGTCGAGCAGTTGGGTTCGCGAAGAGCGATCGGTCAGCAGGTGTCAGGTGGCAGTTCGGCCGCTCCAGACGCGCTCGAATCATCAACAAGCAACCGGCCCCAGTCGCTACCATTTCCACGTAGGAAGCGACTAATGTCCTCGCTCATTTCCTACGATGTATAGGCGAGCATCGACATCGATTCTCGAAGCGCCATATGCCTGTCCGGTGCGATATTAATGTTTAACTAGCGCGATCGTGTGTCTGATACATTATCCCGTTGCTCCCGGAGTTGAAATCGTTGCGCGATACACGCATGTTGCGCACGGTTTTGCTAAAACGTTGTGCCGGTGCTGTACAACCGGTTGAAACGATGCGAATTGCGAAGTTTGCCGAATGTGCTGCCATTATTGCGATACTATCGTGCGTCGAATTGTCTTGTGACGTTCGCCGTTGTAATTTGAGACGCAGAGCGTTATTCGATGTTTCTAAAATATCTTTGACATGTTTATAGCACAAATTTTTTATTATTACACTTGAAAGAAAAATTTCGCCATCTTTATGTTTCGATTCGAGTTTACAGAAAAACGCCGTTCTCTTTTCTATCATAAACGATTATCATTATACCGAAAAAAAATGTATGTTGTCTACCAATCTTAACCTTTCGTGGTCAGACGTGGGTCTCCCAGACTCACTCAGAAATTGCGCATCGGCGTTTATAGAAGAAATTCGTGTTTTTTAAACGCGGTTTTTATATTTTCAAAACTACTAGAGATTTTTTCAATTTGTTGGTTTTGATCGACGCAGAAGTGTTTAAACTTTCGATAAAAAAAAAAAAATTGAAAAAAATATTGACTTTTCGCGGAGATATTCGTAGGTCTCACAGATCTAACTTATCGTCATTTTTAAGGCCTGACCACAAAGGATTAATATTTACACTCTCTCCGATTTAGATTTCAATTTATTACAAATTTTATATTACTCACACGCACATATACACGCGATTACACAGTACTTCTCGACAGCCAGATTTCGGAATACATTGAGCACTATCTCCCGCGTTCATATGCTGCGGATAATATCCGGAGCTGGCTACCGCCTGGCAACGCTTTGTACTATCAACATTTGCGAATTGACCAAGTGGCGAAGGCACTTTATAACGTCACTCCCTACGTATAATTACATAAGTGTCACACACAAAATTTTCAGTTTATTGCATAGTGACACTTAGAAAGTCATGTTTTTTATGATCACCAAATAAAAAAAAAGAAATATTCTTAAGTAAAGTAAAAATTTGAAACCAAAAGAATCTCTTAACTAGAGAAACATATAAAGTTTTAAAACTTTAAACTGCTCTCTTCTAAAATTTGCGTTTTGGAGTTGCGGGATTGTTACATAGGGAGTGATAAGTGTTCATTTATAATTATACGTACATAAATATAGAAATGTGTGTGTATTTAGGAGATTGAGAAGATTTGCGAACAAAAAATAAAGTTCTGTATATTTATCAAGCAATTTTACGCGTATATTAAAAAGAAATTTATTAGTTTTATTTGCGTGATTATGTAGAAAGTTTCCAGGATTATATTTCAGGAATGTCATGGATAACTAGGGATATACACACAAATCTATGCAAAATAAGTACTTTTTTTTATATCCCGTATTCTAATTTCTATGGCGTGCACATTACACGCGGAGCAACAGATGTTCCTGAGCAAACTCGGAGAAAGACCGAGAGCAAAGATAAGAAGAGAGAGAGAAAGAGAAAGAGAGAAGGTTTTTGGCGTCATTAAACTGGAGCGCAGAGCCGTGCACAAACTTTCGAGTTCTTGAACTCGAATATTATTCTTATTTTATTCGAGAGAAGCAAGAGCGGAAAATTTCGTCCGCACTTCGCGGTTGTTCGCGAACGAGCGCGTTTTCCCGGCCCAACAGACAGTGACCTAAACTTCTTCGACAAAAAACTCGCAGCTTCGCAAAAAAATAAAAAGAAAGAAAATACGAGGCGGCCAGTCTTTCTCTTCTCTCGAAAAATTTCGTTGAGAGTACGCAATACGTATGTTCTCGCGAATTAAGAGAGTAGATGAAGTGGTCTTATGAAATGAGAAAAAAAGTTTTTTTCTTCGCTTAATTCTCTCTCTCTCTCTCTCTCTCTCTCTCCTTTTCTTTATATCTCATAAAAATATCAATTTGATCAAAAAAAGTGTATGTGTTAAAAATTATCTATCCTTTAATTTTTCAAAACTACTCATGTTTCGAAATGATTAGTAGGGTAAAGTGAAGCTAGTTGTTCTGGTCCATTTTTTATTCAAACTATTATAATATAAATCTTTACACAATTATGATAGAGAGAATTATTTTAAAAAATATTATATTTTATTTATAATTTAAGAAGTAAGCACTCACAAATTTCTAAATTATTAAACGTATATAAGTAAAAATGTATATTGAATAAAAAAAGTCAGAGTAGCTCAATGTGTCTTACCTCCGAGATTCCGAGGGATAAGAGAAAAAAGTTGAGAAAGTATAATTGTCTAATATATACGTTATATTATTTAAAAAAACAATAGAATTATTTAATAAATCTTTATTAAAGTTTTTATCTCTTATTTATAAAATTTGAATACTTATAATATAAAACTCTTTGCAAGAAATATTTAAAAAGAATTAAAATGAAATTAAAAACTCAACTCTTATAATAAAAATTAAACATAAAGCGTATAACGTATTGTGAAATCGTTAACAACGTAGTGAAAAATAAAAAATAATTTATTAAAAACAAAAAGGCAATCTCTATAATCAGAAACAAATGAATTTTTACACGCGGGCCTCAATATCGATGTTGGCTAAAATATTTTTTTTTATAATTAAAACTTTGTAAATAAAATAGCAACATAAACATTGAAGTTAGAAAATACATTAACGACTTATATATATTAAAAAACCTTTTCTAGTTTTTATTAATCACTATAATTATCATGTAGATAAAAAAGAACAGACATTTAATAATTTTATTTTTGATGCGGAAAAACAAAAAACGCTCGTGTTCGTCTGTTGACGGCCGAACGCAGGCATATAGCGCAGTAGTTTCTGTGTTTCTTACGCAGACATCAACGTGTTCATTACGCATTTCGCTTATTGAAATATTTGCAAGTCCCAATTTGCTCCCAGGTTCAACTAGCTCCACTCTACCCTATAAATAAAACCTACTTTAAAAAAGAAAAAAATAATTGAAAACTTTTAACAGAATCATGTTTCTTTTTTCAGGTTCTCTGGGCACGTCAGTGTTCGACACCGATGTGTACCTTGTCGGGGCGAGCGGTGGCGTTTACGCCCTTTTGGCGGCGCATCTAGCTAACGTCCTCCTTAACTATAATAATATGGAGTTCGGGATAGTTCGACTCATTGGCATTTTCGTCATAGGTAAGTGGATCCCACTTCCTTGATCGTCGATCCCGCACACAACCACCACGGCCAATCCTATCTTCCGTCGACGTGCCAACTCGATATCCCTTCGATTGAGCTGCTTTCGAGTACGGTCGCGATTGTCCATGGGCGCCGCGACGATAGCGCGCATTAATCACGCTTTAAATAAAAATTAAGTTTACCGAATGAAATATAACACACAGCAAGTATAAACCGGAATAAGCCGTGTAAAACTATACGAAGTACCACAAAAAAAGCGACAAATAACATTTTTGTTTAGAAACATAAAATGTGAAAGGGAAAAATTTTCTTAAAACTAAATCTGAAATATGCGTAAGATAGAAGAGGAAGTCAATGTTAGTAAAATTAATAGGCAAAGTTTTTGTAAAATCAATTTTGCGTCACATGAAGGTCTAAGAAAAATATTAAAAATGTGAAAAAAAAGCAACTCAACATCTTGTTTTTTTTTTCTTTTGCTACTTTATATGCAAGGTAAGATTTTGTAAAGGATCATCACAGAGAGATTATTGTCCAGACGCGTCTTCAGGATTGAAGCAAAGCCTCCCGGACTTTGATACAGAATACAATCTGAGATATCGACGCCTATGGCATAGTGTAATAATAGCGCGATATTGGCAAAGACGTAGAACTCTAGTATCGAGGACCTCCTATAGCACGTAATCTGACCGCCGTCGCCGTACGTGCGCATTATCCGGTTCTAGTGGTCCTAGAGTCGCCTCAAATTCACCCCGACGGAGCCTCTTGAGTCTTCAATAACCTTGTTTAAAGGGTTCATTACCGTCAACGCAAATTCGGATATCCGCCATCATTCTCTCTCCTCCCACTTACACACACATACACACTCTCTCTCTCCTCTCTTTGTTTGTCCATCTATCTGTTTGTACGCTGTTTCTCTGTCTCTGCTCACCCGATATATTCCCAATATATTCGTATAGTTTCTGCTCATCGAATAGGTGGGGAATAACATCCCAGGGTTGTTCCGTTCCGATCTACGCGCTTCGACTTGGATTACATCACAATCCCTGCGCGAGAGCTTGACGAACGAAGCTGAGCTTGATCGATAAATGCGCTCTCTCACGACGTGGAAGCTGGACACGTGAAGAGAAAAAAATTCACTGTCATCCGCAATCGGAAAAAAATCGCGAAAAGATTTAATGCAAAATAGATATTTATTTGTTCGCAATCGAGGAACTTCACAAAAGTTGTTGTACCTATCCGTCGAATTTTAAGAAATTTTAAAAAATATATCGAGTTTGCAAGTACAGAAATGTGTTATTCGTTTCGCTAAATTTCGAAATTGTTTCACCATTTTTTTGTGACTACGTTTGTTTTCGTTTCGCGTTGCGACGGTGGAGAGGGGAGGGGATCATTCGATTTTCTCTGTACCTTGCGTTTTCGATACTTCTCCAGCAATTTCAATTTCCTCGATTTTTTTCTCCCGCGGTACAACGGAAAGCGCAGAAGCGGAGGAACAGCGCGAAAGCTGTCTCTATTCTAAAGTTTTAATTAAAAAATAGGTGTGTTCGCGCCGTGATCGCGGCGAAGAATTTTTGTCGACGTTGGAATTGTTTGCTACGAGAGAACAGGTGGTTATTCCGTCAAATTTTCAAGCAAGCACGGCGCGTCATTGCTTGTGTTTATTCAATCATAAAATTCGCTTTTGACGGAAATAAAACAAAGACGAGATACACACACACACACACATACACACTTTTCTCTCTCTCTTTTTTTTCTCTCTTTCCTCCTTAAATTTTCATTCAAAGATTTTTCAAAATAATAAATATAGTCAGTAGTAAATATAACCAATAGTAGATATAAAATGAGAAAGGATTCAGTTTAGTTTTAAAGATTGACATTGATCAACTTTGTAAATTTTTTTAGCTATCGAAGATTTAAA
>QVNZ01000193.1:0-10028 GCA_014825645.1 Pseudomyrmex dendroicus
CTTCCAACGCATTTTTTAGCGCTTGCTTAGTAAATTCATGTCTTCGATTAGTATTCTCCTTTAGTTTATAACAAAATGGCATTTTGTTTTAAAAATTAAAAACAATAGTTTAAAGTAGAAGCGTTAAGTTCATTTTAAGCAAAAGTGGGGAGACTTGATTCACTGGTCGTCTCTCCTTATCTAGAGTGGTTCAAATCTCCCACTCTCTCTACTTTCCTGATTTTGATGCAATTTTCCAAAAAAAGTACAAATAATAGGTTAGAAACAATTTGATTACCTTAAACTACAATAATATAGAGTGCAATTAACACAAAATATGTGTACAGACTTTGACATATAAAAAACTGACAATAAAATAATCAAAAACTTGATTTTTTTACTCCGAACACAAAAAACACGTTTGCTTCACTCACAGCCAAAGCAGACTGCCGATCGCTTTGTTGTCACGTGACATGCTAGTGGCTAATGCTCTGCGCGTTATGGCTTGACAACCGCTTGCTTGCCGCGAAATTTAAATAGGATGTTTAAAGTGGTTCAACTCTCCCATATGGTCAAGTCTCTCGGACTCCCCCTATATAAGTGAAAATGTATGACATATCGGAAAAGTTTTGCTAAAAAAGCTTGAGTCGGTTTTTCCAAATAGACCGTGGTAACGAACATGTTAATATACATTATGGGTGCATTTCGATATTCACTGCCAGTACTGACAATGTGACGTCATAAAACAGCTGTTTCTATGTTTCGCAATTACTTATACTTTTATTCGCAATTACGTATACACAAAATTTTCTTCCTTTCTAATTCTTGTTACCACAAAGAAAACTTTTATCATATTTTTTATTTGAATAAAAAATGGTTACCCTATTGACTTTCTTTTTAACATTCTTAAATTTAGACTTAAAAAGAATTTTTACAAAAATAACAATTTCAAGCAACTCATTTCTGACAAAGTTACAAATAACACTGTATACCAAATAACATTTTATATCAAAAAATGGTATACAATATCTTACATTAAAAATGTATCTGAACAACTCGTTTTACATCTTCCTTTTGATCATGAAATAAAACTAGCTTTCACGGGTTTTCACAACCTATCCAGATTCATTAAAGCACAAAAAAACCCTTTACTTCTCCTCTTACATTCTAATGTGTTCTACCCGATTAATTGTAATGACTGTGACGCATTCTATGTTGGTCAAACTAGAAGATTACTAAAAACCAGAATCAATGAACATAAAAATAACATCCGTAGCAATACTGCACAAAAATCAGTAATACCTGAACATAGAGTAACAACCTCTCACAAATTTGATTGGGAAAAATTCTTCACACTGAGCTCTCATGTTTCAAACGCTTGATTTTTGAAGCATTGCACATTAATAAACAAAAATGTGGTCTCAACCTGCAGTTACACAGTTCATTGTTATGTATTTTGGAACGGTATTTGTGACGCTGCCAGAACTGGCAGTGAATATCGGAATGTACTTTATATATATAGACATCCTATATGGAAGAAGGCTTGCCGAGAAAAAGGGAAAACATGTGATCATATAGAATTATATGTGAGTCGGATATGATTTTATGTGATCGTGTAAAATCGGATCCGAAATTTGGCGCGACCTGATTTTATATGATCATATAGGTCTGATTTTCTTGCATACACTTTATACACCTTAGTGTAAAATGTACACTTTAGCATTCTTCTTGCCAAAAGTGACGTTGAGTTGCGTGATAATACACTGTTTGTCTTAAAAGTATATTACACTATAATGACGTACTTTTTGTACACCTACTTCAGAGGTGGCGTAAACGTCACACTTTTTCTTGCTTTTATGTTTTGAATGTTATTTTGATGTTTTTGATTGTTTATCATTTGTTAGAGAGTTTAACTATACCATTTGTTAGAGGCTTTAACGAGTTAGATACCAGATTATTATATATTTGTACATATATATACTGTATAGTGTCCCGTAATGAACCTTGAAAAGAATGAAAGAGGATGGAATTTTGAACTAAAAGTTCCTTTTCTCCTTTTGGCTCAGACTATTATTTACCAAGTTTTTTTTTTTTAACTCCCAGTAATTATTGCAATTTATCACATCCAAAGATATTCAGCAACATTTGTGAGATGATTGACGTGCCAGGTATGTGCTCATTGGCCCATCTAATTAGTTCTATTTAATTACTAATTAAGTCCGTTGTAGTCTTCTTTTTCAGTCTTCGTGCTGTATTTTTGATGGTCATTAAATGACTAGCTAACACATTGGGATGTATTGCTATTCTTTTCTTGTAGGCTTTCGTTGAAGATACTATTTCTTCTTTGACATATGAGATGTTCAAGTCTTGGTGTAGTGTTTTGTTTGTTACGAACCATGGAGCATCCGCTATAATACGAAGAATTGAAACCTTTGTAGTATCTCTACATTGGAGTGTGATGCAGTTCCCCATAATTGGATCCCATAGGTCCAAATGGGTTGAATCATAACTTTATAAATTAGTAGTTTGTTTCTCAGATTTAGTTGAGATTTGCGGTCGATCATCCAGTAGAGCTTCCTTAATAACAAATCAGGTTGTTTTCTCTTGAAATGTGGTTCTTCCATGTGAGTCTTCTATCAAGGTGCAGTCCAAGGTATCTCACATGATCAGCTTATAGTAATGATATATTTGTAGTATTATTCAATTTAACGGGTGGACAAGTTGAATGATCCATGGTGAATGAAACATGTGTAGATTTGCATTTATTTGCCTTTATCCTCCACTTGGCGATGTTGTTTAGTCACCCTTGTAGCAATGAGGATGTTAGTAAGAGGTCTTCGTGAGTTACCAGGATCGCCATGTCGTCAGAAAACGTCCCGATTGTAATAGATTTATCCGTGGGCAGATCGGCTGTAAAAAGTAGATACAGAATAAGTCCTACACTGCCTTGAGGAACGCCTGCCCGTGCCCTATACAGTCCCGTTCGTGAATCTCCGTATCTAATAAAGAATCTCTAAATAGGATTTAAAAAGGAGGAAATAACCAGTTGGTAGGTTATGCTTTAAAGAGGAGTTCTTTATGCCACACTCTGTCGAACGCCTGAGCCACGTCCAGAAACACGGCTGAGCAATACTTTTTCCGTTCGAGAGCATAATGGATTTTGGTAAAAAGTCTATGAACTTATTTTGTGCTATGCTTCTGACGAAAACCGAATTAATGATCCGGAATAAGTTTTTTCTCCTCTATAATAGGTATTAATCTTGTTACTAGTAAGGATTCCAGAACTTTGGATAAGATTGGAAGTAGACTGATTGGTCTATATGATTTTGGATTCATCTGGTCTCTTGTCCGGTTTGAAAATCATTATTACTTGCGTTACTTTCCATTGAGGAGATAAAACTTAATCTTAAGATGGCGTTGAATAATTGAGTTAAGTATGCTAGACTTACATCTGAAATTTCGCGTAGAACACGATCAGTAACTAGATCGTAGCTAGGCGCTGTTTTGCAATTCAAATTTTTTAATGCTATTGATACTTCTTTTTTTGAACTTGTTGATGGCTTGGTCGTTATTATGAGGCATATTAAGATACATAATGATTTTGGACAGATGTTCTTGTGATCCTTTATACGAGTACGAGATAAAGACGCTCTTAAGGCGTTTAGCAAAGGTGTTGCTCTTTATCACTCTTAGCTCATGGTCTTTGCGCCTAGCCAATGGTGCTAAGACTATTATGGTTGCTTTAATTTTTTAAAAGTCTTCCACAGAGAATAATCTGTAGTAGTGCCAAGATTTTATAAAGAGGATTGTATGCTGGCATTTTTTTTGCTATATAAAAGTTTTTTAAGTTTCCGGGTAGCGTGGTTTAGTTTTAACTTTTAAAGGACATTTGCTGTCAGTGTTTACGTGTGCGCCTTTTCTTTGCTACTTTATCGAGTATAGTTTTGGAAAACTGTAGTTTGATCTCTGGTCACTTATGGGTTTAAGTCAAATCCCAGGCCGCATTCTGTATTGTTGTGACGAATTCCTCTACTGCTACTATATCACTTTCGGTTTTTAGCTTTACTTTAATGTTTAAGGTTATTAACGCAATTTTGGTCCCAGTTTGTTTTACGCGTGTGGAGAACACACTTTTTTAGTTGCATAACGATTCTCCCTATCAAAGTTAAAATTATTGGTGTGTGATCTAAGGATAATTCCAAACTGGTTTTGCTACTAATATATTTATTAAAAATACCCTTAGTTACGCTAAAAATCTATAAGAGCTGGGATTTTATCTTTGCCCGATGGCCAATATGTGGATGCCTTGTGGACACGATACCGAGTTCAAGTTTGCCTATGGTTTTAAATAATTCGCGTCTTTTTGTTGTAAGTCTGGATCCCCAATAGATATGCTTTGCGTTGTAGTCATCCTCAGCGATGGATCGATTTCCTAAGGAATTGAAGAAATTGATAAATCGTTGCTCTTTAATGTTTGTAAGATATATGTGATATAGTTTGGAATACGATAAAAACTCTTCTTAGTGGAATGAGTTTCTGAGATTAGCATAACATCTATGTGTGTTTAGAAAGATTTTGAGTTCTTCCATGTGTTGAGCCCATTAGCATTCTAATGGGCTAGTTTTGGCATTGAATTTTGCGTACTCTTAGTCATGAAGTCTTCAATCATCTTGATTATTTGGGTTAAATGATTCAGAACACCATATAGCATTTCCATTATAATCATGTTCTCTGGGATCGGACTTTTCTTTGTATTTCTTCCTGTTTTTGCGAGTTGAGGTTGTGTTGCATATTATTACTAACTAGTCTGTGTCTTGACTGTGATTTTCCACTCACAATTTCAGAATAAATTGAATTATTTTCTTCAGGTTTAATCTGATTTGTATTTCTACTTTTGGAGATAGTTTCGTCAATTGTCAGAGCGTTACTTGCTCTAAGAGAAGGATACTTAGTTTTTTATATCTCCTTAAATACAATGCATTTCCTGTAATTGGCTGAGTGGTTGCCTCGCACAAGACACACTTAACCTTGTCGGATCTTTCTTCACGATGGCAGTTGGCTGTGAGGTGCTCCTCAGCGCATTTTACACATCTTGACTTACGTTAGCAAAATTTCTTAGTGTGTCCGTACCCTTTGATAGTTTGCGCATTGGGGAATGTCTCTTTTAGGCCTGGGAGCTTCAAAGATAACTTTATAATTCAGCAAGTGTTTAATTGTGTAAATGACTTATTATTTGTATTGGATTCAAGATCAACAAAGAATATTGGTAGTGGCTTCTTTGTCAGTCTGTTTTTAATATTCCAGATGTTACTAGATCTGAACACTGTGCTTTGAAACAATTAAATCAAGACACAGATATTATCATCCTCCCAGCAGATAAAGGCAATACAACAGTGATCATGAATAAAACAGATTATGATACAATCCAGACATTACTTACAGATTCCACATATAAAAAACTTAAGAAAGATCCTACTTCTTCACTAAAACCTCTCACTACCAATCTTATTAAAAAAAACAATCTCCCAGACATGTTGATATTCAGAAACGCGGTACCACTTAGACTATATGGACTACCCAAAATCCATAAAAACAACATACCTCTCAGACTCATAATAAGCGCTATAAACTCATTCACGTACGATCTAGCTCGCTTCTTGGTCAGCAAACTAGAACTCCTCACGGGTAAAACTGACACCACGATAAAAAACTCATAAGACTTCATTTCTAAAATCAAAAACATCAAACTTCAACCTAATGACATCCTAGTCAGTTGTGATATTGTGTTTCTATTCACGCAGGTACCAATCCGTGATACCATAAACATAATTAAATCTTTAGGTCAACTATCATCCGACTTTATATCATTAGTAGTAGAACATTGCTTGACCACAACCTATTTCACTTACAATAAACAATTCTATAAACAAATCACAGGTGCAGCTATGGGATCACCAATATCTCCAATCATAGCAAACATATTTATGAAACACTTCGAATCCTAGGCCATCAAAAACGCCTCACTAAAGCCGCAAACATGGCTCCAGTACGTAGATAACACCTTTGTCATTTGGCAACATGGGGAGAAAGAATCTATAACTTTTTAGACTTTTTCAATAAACAACACACAAACATTACTTTTACATTAAAAACAGAACAACATGGTAAACTTCTAGTTTTAGATGTTCTGGTCACAAGAAAACCAAACGGCTCTTTAATCTAATCAATAGAAAACCCACCCACACCAATCGATATTTACACGCTGCATCACATCATCATCCAGCCCAAAAACACGCTGTGATAAACTCGTTGGTTTATAAAGCATTTATTATTTGCGACAAAGAAAGCATTCAAAACGAAATCAAAGAAGTAAAAAACACTACAACAAAATGGCTACACACTTGCAACAAATAAAGAAAATAATTAAAAAACTTCAAAATAAATCCTCTACCATCACTCAGAACACTCCAACCTCAGAACAAACTTAAAGAAACGAACCATTTACCTCCCATATATAAAGGGTGTCACAGATAAGATTGGTAGAATCTTGAACAAACACAACATACACAACAAACACAACAATCTACAAATTACCCAGTAAAATAGGACAGATTTTTAACAATTCAAAAGACAAAAGACCGCCATTAGATACATCAGGAGTGTACAAAATACCTTGTTCATGCGGTAAAGTATACATAGGTAAAACTGGTAGAATGATAAGCATACGACTAAAAGAACATCAATCAGCAGTACGTCTAAAACATTACTCACAATCGGCATTAGCAGAACACCATTTGGAAACTGGCCAAAATTATGTTTGACCAAACCTAAGTACTAAACAAAACTATGGCTTACTTCCTTAGAAAGTATATAGAATTTCTGGAGATATATAAACATCCAAACAATCTCAATAGAGACAATGGACATATGACTAGTTCACTATGGCATTCCATCTTGTCATAACACATTCCCCTCTCTTTCTTACCACTACATCCCCTCTATCACACCTCAATCATTCACTTCAATCTAGCGCTATAAAAAGGGACACTTGACCAAGAGCATCTCAGTATCAGGTTGTTTTTTAAACCTTGATGAAGTGTAATGTTCACGAAACGTCGTATAAAAATGACACTAACGCGGTTCAAACCCAAAAAACATCCTTGTATGTTAATTCTAGATGTTGTTAACTCCGTGCCCAAGTACCTCAATGGCTGCTTTAAGTTTTCAGTATATATAAGTAGATGCATGTTTCTTAGGACAACTCGGAAGTTTCTTTCCTGTTTCAATTTGTACGTATGGAACTCAATCACCCATATAAATACCCTTCTCGCGTAATTTTTTCACTATGATGATGTATATTGTTAATTTTAGTTGTATCCTAACTTGTTCATCGCGTAGGATTTTTATTATATAATCATCCTTGACATTTTCACTTAGTAGTTTAGTGAATGGTTGGATGTTAGCTACTCTGTCTACAAATATGGAAGGTGGTTTGATAGTTCTTTCATTTGTCGTTTCTTGTTGCTTATCAACATCACGGCATGCATACGAGTTTGACGTAGGTACAGGGATGTTTAACCAATATCTATTCAGGTTGGTTTGTTTACGTTTGTTTTGTTGTGTTCCTGGGCTAGTCTTTTCTTCTTGGGTGCTACGCGTTTCACGCTACTTTCTCCGTTTTCTATTATTTTATCCTTCAGAAGAGGGGTTTGCAGAGTATTTTTTGCTATCCTGTGACTACGTCCGCTAAATGAATTGAAGCGCTGTCTGTTTAACAGGTAATTCTTATTATTGATTTTTTGGATGTTATTTTCTTCAGCAAGGGATTTGTTTTTTGGTCATACTTGTTCATGACTTTTCTGAAAAGTTGATTGTTTGACCAGAATTAGGCAATGGTTGGTCCCCTCTCTCCACAATCTATAGGGCCGATCTCCAGTGGAGGGTACATTTTTCGAGTTTCTCGGACTGCCATTTAGGATAATTCTTTCAGTTTTTGTTTTGTCCATTGCTCATATTGCTAGGTTTGGTCTATCCCGGGTATTTTATTTCCGCGGTATCCTCCGGCTAGAGATGACAAACGCCGGTGAGCATGCCCCCTTGTCCCTAATCCGCCACCTGGGGAGGCGCCCGATAGGAAACTAGCAACCTTTCACTGAACTGAATTATTAACTGAATTATTAAAGCTTCCTAATGAGACAGCGTGTAAAGTAACGCAAGAGCGTCGCGCGCCTTGCGACATTTTGCGCTTGTCCCGGTTACATTGCTCCTGTTAAAACTTTTATTCAATTTTTCAAAGTAATTAATATATGAATAAATAAATAAAAAAAGTTAAAAGTCAATAAGTAATCATTAATTTCGGACAATGTATCAATAATTTTTTCAAATAAAAATAAATTAATTAGTTGATCGATGTATACCTGTTTGATGTATATACCCCTGTTTGTATACTATACACGCCGTCTCATTGGAGAACTTTAATAGTTAATAACTCGGTAAATAATAGTCTAAGCGAAAAGGAAAACAGGAACTTTTAGTTCAAAAATTCGTCTTTTTTTACTCTTTTCAAGGTTTACTAATCATTATGGGACACCTTGTATATATTTTTACATATACTGTATAAACGCATGATATTATTTAGTTTTACTTTATTTTAATATATTATTTAATTTCATTTTTTGTTATTTATATTTAAGTAACATTTTGAGCGCATTTTTAGAATATTAAATATTCCAAAAATGTGCTCAGAATATTATTTGATAATTACATAATATTATGCACTTATAAGATAGCAATATGACAATTATAATACAGTTAATAATTGTTAAAAAATTAAATTTCATTTTGTTTCTTAAAATTCCAAACATAAACACCATGCTCAAATGCCTGCAGTATACTTACGTTATCTTTGGCGTTTTCCTTGAAAAGCCTACACTTTACATGGCGTGACTTTCCATTCGTAACTTTCCATCCGTCACTCCCAAAAAGTGTATTGCATTAAAAGTGTAAGGTGTACACTACACTTTTCGTGTAAGCAAAAAGAACAAACTTCATATATGGCCTCGAAGAGCGCGCTATCTGCGTTATTTAATTACTCTATTGCTTATTAGATATAAAACAAAAACAGACTGACATAATAGCGCTCATGGTAATAAGATAAGATGTAACATTGCGCATACTGGCGGCGACTCACTGAGACAGCCAATCAAATTTGAGTCCAAATACATCCGCGTAATTAGATCCTTTTGCACGCTTCTAACCATTATCGAAAATCTGCTTTTTTGAAAAGCGGAATAATCGGATTTTTTTATTACACGAGTCACTATGACCCGTACAATTTTTTTTCCAAAACACGCAGGCATGCTTTCTCACTGACAGAATATGTTTCACATGGACACTTTATATATTAGACGCCATATTACAAGCATTTTAACTCACATCTGATTGGTTAGTTACTGCGCATTCACGAATTGTTACATCTTATTTTAGTACACCATGAAAGCTGCGAGAACTCCTCGACCGCAGCCTATAAATATATGAAATCATGTACTTACAATGATCGCACCAAAATTAAATATATAAAATCATGTACAAGATCGCGCAAAATTTTGGATCCGATTTTACACACATTAAATAATATCCGACTATATAAAATTTTAGACGATCATACAAAACCACATCCGACCGAAATATAATTCTATATGATCACATGTTTTCTCTTTATTCTCGGGCTTTTGGAATAATTTCAGTGGTTGCAGAAGGCAAACAATATTTTAGTAACAATTTTCAGTCACTTTTAAAAGATAATTACTGGAAATAATTGTCAAAATGTTGAGTTGCTATTTTGCAACCACTGAAATAATACAGAATATTTATATTACTGCGCCTATATTACTGGCATAACATTTATGCAGTACTATTGCGGCAGTGGTGAGAAATAATTACTGGCATTCTGTGTAATTGCTATAGTCGACGCCAAATAACCTGAGTGTCCATCCAAAGGACACCCGTCCCTCACGCGCTTTCGAATAGGAGATACTCCCACTACGCCG
>QVNZ01000195.1:0-11374 GCA_014825645.1 Pseudomyrmex dendroicus
GGGGGGGGGGAAGGGGGGCAGCTAAAATCTGCGAAGCAAGAGACGTGTATATAAATTAGGCTACGTATGTAATATATATACGTAACGCACGCGCGAGTTTTTTTTTTTTTTTTAGGCGATAAAACTTGAGCGGGATATACTTGGACGAGCTTTTTTTTTTTTTCTTGATTGTGGTCGATTCGTAGCGAATACCCTGTATGTGTCAAAGCGAGCGAAATCTCAACTGAAAATTTCTTCCAAAGCAACATTTCTTCTCTCACGTTATGTGTCCTTGCGTTGTTCCTCTCTATTTTCCGCGCAATTTTCTCCCTCTCTCTCTCTCTCTCTCTCTCTCTCTCTTTCGAGGAGATGGGATTTTTCACAAGTAAATATTTGGACAATGAAATATCCTCGCAACAATCGATTAAAAAAGTTCGAAAAAAAACTCTAAGCGCTATTATTATTATTATTAAAGAACAATCTCTTCTTTTTATATTTTATAAAATATTTTAATCATCGCACGTGTAATCAAACAGAAGTTTTGTGTCGATCAATTTATGTGCGAATGTAAACTTAACATATTACGCGCGCGATCATCCAATTATATTAATTAATATACACATCTCGTCAATTAATTTATCACATAATCGTCATTGCAGTTCGCCGGTGTGTCGTCATATTGTTTCTTGTTTGATTGCCAAAATCTTCGTTCTTTAAATCAGAGATTTAAATGTGTGTTCAGACCGAAGAGATTCGCGTCAAATAATTAAAGCGCAAAATTCGAGAATTGAATTCTGTAAAAATTATATCACGGGGGGGAAAGGAACGCGGAGCGCGGATGTTAAATTGCAATATTGAAAACTCGCATAGAAATGTAGCCGTCACTCTGATTTAATAAGATAGAGCATCGTGTTTGTTTCCCTTCCTTCGCGAAAAAAAAAAAAACCAAGCAAGCACCTTGTTGTTACGCTACTTGTGTGGCCCCCGTTGTGCTGCTCAGTTGATTAATTATCGCGTCGGATGTATCGCTATTTAGAACCGTTTTTCTTTCAAATCGGTCAATTAAACATTTTCGCTTTCTTGCCGTTAACTTCGCAAATAAAAATGCAATCGCAAAATAAATCGCAATTAAATTTGCAGCCGTATTTCCAAGAGACGAAACAAATCAAAAACTTGTAAAAACGCGAATTACATCAAGATCAAGTTGAAGCATATATCTCACGGAATCTTCATTACTACTCAACAAAATAACAAAGTCTCGCTCTCTTGTCTCCGTCGTTTTTAATATAAACTTGGATAATCATATTACACGCACAAAGCGCGCGCGCGCGTCGCGCAAACTTTGCTTATGCGTTTCAGGAAAAAAAAGTATAAACGAGAAAAGTCACATTTACATTTTTACGAAGTTATTGTACAATACACGTACCGGCTAAGAATACAATTTTCATTGACGACGACGCAAGAAAGTCCCGCGTTTTATACATGCTAAAATATGCTCGAAAAAGAATTTAAAAAAAAAATAATGCTGATAATAAATGAAATATTCCCCCGATGTGCTTTGCTCTGGAAATTTAAAATGAAAGTGGAGCGTGTGCCGGTGGTAATGGCCATGTATAAAATGCACGGTGCGCGCTATGCTTGATGAGCAATGGAAAAGAGAATTCCGTGGACGCGGAGAGAAAGAAAAAATTCTTTTTTTTTCTTTTCTTTTTGCTTTTAAAGTCACCTCGGTCACACCGAACTCGGCTCTACCGGTCACTCTCGCTACTTGTTCATTAAGCTATTTATAAACTACGGCTTATTGATTTGTGCAATTAATTATTATCGCGTATCAACGGCAATTGCGATTAACCGATGTTTATCGTGAGAAAATAATCCTTTAATTACTGCCGTACTTTCGAAAGGTCGCGCCAACCGAAAGTTTAATTCGTGACCGGCTGTTAATTGAAACGCGAATAATCATTGTTCTCTACGTGTATATAATGTGGGAGCAAACCGAAGAGATACGAAACATGAAAATCAGCTCTTTCAGCAAACGGGTAATACAATGTAAGTTTATCTATCGAATACTTTGAAACTAAACTCTTTCTCTCTCTAGGTGAAAGAGAGATGTACAATTTTTTCCACACAAAATCTATGTAAAACATATATTTCTCTGTTGCAAAATGAAGAGAGAAAGAGAGGCGAGAAAAACTTTCAACAAGCGAGCGAAACGAAGTCGGAACGACAGGTGGAACATTATCACACGAGTTCCCCGATTTTATCACGCAGTTTAATCACAGACGCGCGGGGAAGAAAGGAGTATTCTCTCTTTAAAAAGCGCTCGTTTGCCGGCTCGAAACCGGCGCAAAGCGAAGTGAATGAGCAGTAAAATCGATTCAATAGAATAGCAGAGTAAAAAAAAAAAAAAAACAAGAGAGAGAGAGAGAGTGACGTTAACAAAGGGAATATCACACGGTTCGACGACGGAGCTTTCCGACATTCGTTGACGAGGGATTTGTATCCCCCTCCGCGCGCACATACATGCAATCTCTCAGTCTGACACGCTGTTACATCGTTTCTCGCGACAATAAAAAAAAAAAAAAAAATATATTCCCGATCACGTTAGTATCGCGCCCCCACACGCGATAGTCTCAATCTGATAGACTGTTTTTAACTGTGTAGTCATCAAGTGTTGTGTGTGTGTGTATGTATATATATATATATATATGCATTTGTCGGAATCAAATGCCAAACGTTTTTGCCGACGAGCTCGCACAAACGTCATTGCGCGAACGTAATTTAAATCGAGAGAGCCGATCGAGAGTCGAGCACCAAATCAATTATCCGTCCCGACACCCAATTTCTCTCATTGCGCACATTCCTCAACAACAAATGCTATATATATATACATATATGTATATATAGCATTTATATATATATATATATTATATATATATATAAATTTTATTCCGAAACAAGATCAAGTACGTTTCGCGTACAGTAGTGGCTGACATGCGAGTGTTTCGTGGGTTAGGCCAAGAGCTAACTGCGACCTACACGTTTATTTCTTGACATTCGGGAATTCGTTTTCTGTCGCCAAGATGTCCGAAACGAACTCTGTCATCTCTCCGAGATTCGACAGAAGACGGGATGAAGCAAAGAAAAACAGGTCTCTCTCTCTCTCTCTCTCTTTCCCTCTCTCTCGAAAGAAGAGAGCGGATCAAGAGAAAATACAATCGAGCAGAGTTACTTTACTCGCGCGCGCCTCGCGAGCTTGCGATCAAAACACATTCTAAGATAGAGATTATTTAAATATTCTTATATAAATCTCTTGTGTGAGAAAATATATATATACATATTTCTTTTTTGATTGTGATACTCTCTTGTATGCGACAAAGTAACAATTGCATTGCTCACACAATCTCTTTTTTTTTTTTTTGTTTTTTTGTTTCTTTTACGAAAAAACACTTTTCTCGAAGCGCGTGTTTCTTTTTTTTTGTTTATCGTTGGTTTGAGAAATAAAGAAGTGGCTCGATCGATCTTCGACCGATTGGTCGATATTTCTCGACAATTATATCATATATCCAAATTTTCCCTATTCACTTGGCTCGAACTCTCCAAGTAAATTAGCAATTATGACGGGGATCAAGGACATGTCGTTTTTTGTCTCCAAAAAAAAAAAAAAAACACAGAAATTCGCGGTGTGAGTCAAACCTGCTGACGGAGAATTTTCTCGTGCAATTCTTGTCGTCGTCGTCGTCGTCGTCGTCGTCGAATCATTATATCACTAATGGACGAATTCTTCCAATGAGAGGAAAATCCACGGCGGCGGCAATGACGATCGTGGCTCTCGTCTAATCGTAACTAGGGCACCATCAGCATCACGATCAGACCCGTAAGCAGACATAGGACAGGATTCTGCTCTCGGATCCTCGGCGATCCCGCGTTATTATCCACGGCAAACACGTCCGGACCGACGTCGTCGGTGTCGTCGAGACACTCGAACTCGCAGCAACGCTCGCCCACACGGAACTTCTTACATTTCTGCGGAAAAACAATAATCGCGACAAGAAGTCGCGGGTCAGTATATTCGAGGAGAGGAAAAAAACTCGCTGCTTAAAAAACAAATGTCGAATAATAATATTTCTCAAAATCGATGTCGTGTTATGACAACATGTTAAGTTTTAATCTAAAGTGAGAGCGCGCGTGTGGATCTGCGATCTGCTGCCGAACAATGGTAAGTGGAACGAGCGAATATACCGTGTCGGGAAAATATATGTGTCGTGCACGCGGTGCGCGGCGCGGCGCGCCGGAGTTTCTCGAACAAGTGCCAGAGGTATTGTAATTGCGCGCAGCGGGATTTAACATTAAAAAAAAAAAAAAAAAAAAAAACACACACACACACACACAGGGTTGGAGACGGAAACGCATCGCGCGGAAACGTCGACGCAAACGCGCGCATCTACTTAACGCGTTCAACTGGTGTTCGTGCAAGAAGATCTATCGCACACGCCACGTATATCATCGATTGAAAAATTATTTTCTCCAGTAGATTCGAAAAAACACGAGGCGCGCGTTATTAAAAAATATTTAAAGTTTGTTTTTTCGAGGTGATTTTCGAACGTCACACTCCGGAAAAATCTCGCGAAAAATCGTGATCGCGAATTTTCTCCCGACGACATGTCCTGGCACTTGTAAGGTCACACACACGCGCGCGCGCATACATACGCACGCACGAGGAAATTTAATAAAGTGATTATTAACTGCCCGGCCGAGCAATCGCATTAGCGTTCGATTAAAAGACGTCTTTTCGCTCGTTTCCTTCCTGAAAGGGGCGCAAATGAGATAAAAGTTATTAGATAAAAAAGTACTTAAACGGATCAAAAAAAAAAAAAAAAAAAAAAAAAAAATCCTTGATATCGAATCGGTACGTACACACGTCGTCCCGATTGGAGATAATATTGTTGCCGTCGCATATGTGTGTCGCATCAGTTACAGCGTGTCATTAGCGCTAATTAACATTGTCCCGATAGCACAATAATAATCCGACAGTCAAAAGATCGTTGCTTGCCGGAACCCCCCCGCGACACGTCTGCTATTAACAGTATCACCGCTTGATCATTAAAGTGTATACGCGATGCCGCCGTTCGTGGAACTTTGCGCTACTTCGACGACGACGACGACGACGACGACGGCGGCGCGTGTGTACGACATTGATTTTAATCGGTGACGCGAGTACGTGAGAGAGTATAATTAAAATGCAGTTAGAGCAACGAGTGTGTGTGCGTGTGTGTGTGATGTGCACGAGGGTTACAAGGTCACCGAGAGAAATGTGATTTATTATATTCGCAAAATGAACCGCTCCTTCCTCTTGCCGCTCGTTTCTTTTTTTTTCTTTTTGGTTTTTCGTTACGTTCCTTTTTTTTGCATCCCGGTAAATTGCGTTTATCACCGCGCGCGCGTTGAGTGAAAACTTTTTTTTTTTTTTTACTGAACCCGCGCGCGCAGTAATTAAAAAATACGGAGATTGAGGAGGAAACTGCTTTCATAAAAAAAAAAACTTCAGAGAGAGAGAGAGAAAAAGCTTCTCACGAATTTCATGTTTAATTCACACGTCGGTTATTCTCTCGTCTTCCGACCGCAACCGCACACCTTTGTCTTGCGCTATCTTCGTGCGATAAAAACTTAAAAATATACTTTGTTTTTTTTTTTAACAAAAACGACGTACACACGTGGTTATGTGCACCGCGTTGTAACATTTTCTCGCGTTCGTTGAACAAAAAAAAAAAAAAAACATATTGTGCTATATATTATGCGCTTGATATAATTTATTATTTAAATATCGCTATCGCGTCATCTTCTGCGAACTGTCCCGCATCAGTACGTGACTTGTGACATTACGAGCGCACATGATGAAAAAAAAAACGAGCGTTATCTCAGACACGCAACCCTGTTTGCATCCACTTCCCTCTTTCCCGCGATTCTACGATGTATTGCAAATTATCTCTCCTGCAAGATATTTTATATTATGCAACAATAATAATAACAACAATTTATCGAGCACCATTAACCTTATAAAGTAAAATACAACAATTAAATTAATTAAACATAAACAGTCATCAGGTTGCTCTTTAAACCCCGATGAAGTGAGCTGTAATGTTCACGAAACGTCGGTGTAAAAATGACACTAACGCGGTTCAAACTCGAAAAACATCTTTGTACGTTAATTAAACACAAACTAGAAAAAAAAGCAACAACAGAAGTAACGATGACTCAAAAGGCGGCGCAACAGCGTTGTCTGCTGATATACGAAGACCTGCCCGAACTATAACCAACGCCTAAATAGATCGTAATTACTTTGCGGAAGAAAAAAAGAAATGAACAAGGATGTGTGTATGTTATTTTCAAACTGGTGCTCGCGAACTGATACTCACATACGGTGGCGTGCAGTAAATCGCCTGACACCACATCGGTTCGGAATGATAGCAGACGCAGAGGCTGCAAACTGCAGGTCCCGGCACGTAGAGGAGGCCGTGTCTGACGGTGCCGCCCTGAAAATCCGTACAGTTTTCCTCGAGGGCGCCTGAAAATCATTTTTTTTTTTTTTTTGACGACGACGACGTGTGACCCGGTTTTCGCTATAAATCCCGCTCTTTCTGCGATGTGCACATCCCTCTCCCTTCCCCAATTAATCGCGGAGGATCCGCGTTTGAAGTTGAGAGAGAGAGACTGTCAATAATCGCAAATTAAATTCGCGTTCGAGACTTATGCGAAAGTTCTAACTCGTTTAACGGTTTTTAATTACCGCGTTCTCTCTCGATTGAGACAATTAGGGAGGCTTAACGAAGAGGAAAGCGTTTGAATCCCGGGCTTCTTGCGCAGATAATATTTTGCAAAATTATCTTGGCGAGATTTTATTTATCTTGAAGAGATTTTGTTTTACCGCTCGCGCACAAGAATAACGTTGTCGAATCACGATTTTAATTTGATTTGATTGCAAATGCGTGACAACTTGACTTGAAAAAGTATTTTCTATTATTTCTACTTTTCGAGAAGAAGAGATGAACCACAGCTCGCGTTCTGTCTGACTTGAGTTTAACTTGAGTTTGTTTCGTGTCGCGGCTTACTTGTTCTCGCTGGTAGAGACAAAAGCGTGGACAAACAGAACGTCCACGTGAGGATAACGGAGGACCTCGTCATGATCTGCCGGTTGGTCGCCTCGAAAAAAACGGGGATGCTCGGACACAAGTCACAACGTTTGTCTCTCTCTCGTTCGTCGCAATCGGCGTCGAAACGTCGTCCCCGAACTAATGCGGCGACCTCCGCTCGTGCACTGACTGCAGCAGGAACACGTTGCCTATGCGATAGAATCAGGATACATTTGTCACTGTATTAAGTCAATTTTGCGTAGGTCTCTAATGGATCGTAACCGCGCGATAATTGCCATCGCGACCTTAAAGAGCGATTACGAAATTCGCGAGAAACACGGAATAGCTTGATGATCACGACCGGAATGGCTTTATTAACCGCTCTGCGGACGATTATCATGCAGTGCGTAAACAGCGCGTCCTTGCCTCCGGGAACTTTGAACCTTCAAACAGAATGCGGCTTTGCTTGCAAATTGATTAAATTGAATGCGCGTATATCTCGTGATTTCTCGTGTAAAATAAATTTGTTATTTAACAATCATGTGCCTTTTGTTATTTCCGCAATTGAATGCGCGACGCGCGCATCTCGATTCCTTACGCAAAATAAATTTGTTGTTTAACGGTCATGTGCCTTTTGTTATTTCTACGAATATGTTTATACACAAAGACTGGTACTGTTATTATTATATCTTTCCTTTAATTGTCGCAAAGATTCGACATAAGCAATATCCTTTAAAAACTTTTCAATTATAAATATTCCTAAAAAAAAATCTCTCCTCATAAATATATAAAATATATGTAACATACACGTGTGTGTGTGTGTGTGTGTGATCAGAATTGTATATTAAAATCAAACCATTTCTCCAAAATTGGCGAAAGTTTCTCTCGCGAGTTCCGCATTCCGAGAATTTTTTTTTTTTTTTTTTTTCACCGACAAGCTTTTTTCTTTTCTTATCTCGAAAACTACAACCCGAGTCCAAGTTTGAGATATAGCCAGCTTTCCGCGATGTTGGCGCAACGCGTTCCGCCACTGCCAAGTGTTACGCGGGGTGTAAATGGATTTGTTTAACGTGCCAAGAAGATTAGCGATCGGAGAATTAAAATGTAATAATTACAAGCGGTACCTTGTTTTTTTTTTTTTTTGGTTCTGACCGCAAAATAACAATTTGTTCGCGGAAACCCGATTGAAATTCCAATTCTGCGTGTCCGCGTAGATAGAGTGTAGATCGGAACTTACGTCGGAAATTACGTTAAAAGTCCCGATGAGCAAACCGCGGACTTTTTGTCGTTTTAACCGAGTAAGGTCATGCGAAAATACGTGGATAAAGCTCTTCCCGCATCGATCGTCAAAACGATGCGTATTCAAAAGCTGCCGCACAATCCCGGGATTCGCGCATGCAAAGACAAACTTCGTCGCGTCACGTTTGCTTCGTGTTTGAATTGCTGTGTGTGTATATAGCGTAGATTCAATCAGCGGATTTCGCGCGGATTTTCCTTCATCTAATTACAACGCAAAGATATGCCAGAGTGAAACACTCGCAAAAACCGATACGCCAGCAAATACATCTGTCGCATGCCCCCTTCCCTCGCACACACACACGCGCGACATATTGCGGAATAAACGATAATGCGAGAATGAGAATTTAAAAAGCGTTCAATTTCCACCAACCGGCTGTAACTATTTTCTCGTTTTTGCCTTTATATCCTTCCCGTTACTACTATAAATAAATAAATAAAAAAAAATATAGTGCTGTAGAATCGAAGTTCTTAGTTCGCGCAAGTTTTCTTGGCTGGCAACGCGAACGTATAGACGCGCGACTATATAAATAACCGTAGAGGTTTATTCTTACAATTTAAACAAACTTTAAACTGGTCTTGCGTTTTTTTTTAAGTGACTTATATTAAAAATTTTTTAAATTAAAATTCAACGAATAATAAAAATTGACGTTTTTCGGAACATAACTGATTTTCCGGTTAAAACACAAAGAGTGGATCTCCGCGCGATATCGATTGATTGACAGGTAATAAGCAATAATAAATGACAAATGGCTATTGGAATTCATATCGGAACAATAGGATAATGTCACGGTTGAGCGGATTTGTAAACGCACACGTTTCGGTAAATTTCCAAAAAACATTTTCGATTTCTGCTGTTGTACATCATGCGAATAAAAGTAAGCGAAAAATTCTCTCAGAGCGCTCTCAGAGATCTGTGTTAAAGATTAACAATACGTGCGCAGTGAATCGCGTTGACCAAACGAGAAGTCGTGAAATTAACTCTCGAAATAACAAAAAAAAAAAAAAAAAAAAAAAAAAAAAAAAAACGGGAATTCGCGCGAGAAAAAAATGATGTCAACGACACACGCTTTCTTGCTTGTCACGAAATCGCGCGCGGGTTCTACATACAAACCGCATCGCCGATCAACCAAGAGCGCGCCAAGGACTGACGTCACGAACTTCCGACGATTACCGTTTGTAACAATAATAAGTTCACAGCGACACGGGGGGGAGGGAGGGGGAGAGGGAAACGGGGACCAATTTGTGAGCGAGTTCGCCATGCAACGGGTGGCCGTCCGTTATCCAGGCCGGCCGGAAATAAATCCGCATAGTAATTTGTGCGAGCGAGCGTGGGTGGTTGAAGAAAAGGGGAGTGTGGTGTACCTCTACCTTCGTGCTGCATCGCGCACCGCTTGAACCACCCCCTTTTACATCGTCCCTCGTGCGTTGCTCTCTCGCGTGCACGTGTGTTTCACGTCTCTCTTCTCCTCTCCAACGAGATTACGCACGATGATGACTGAAACCGGATATCTCGAACGCGATTACGCGATCTATTTCGTGAAAAGAGAAAAGTGAGTTATTTTGCGGACGGGATAGAGTAACGGTGGAAAAAAGAAAGAGAGTGAGTGTGTGTGTATGAGTGTGTATGTGTGTGTGTATGTGTGAGGGGGTGTGGGTGTGCAGATGTGCACCGGCTGCGTGTTTCTCGCGAGACCGCAAAGAAGCTCAACGCGATGCAGTTACTCGCAGCGGCACCGACCGACTGACTGAACTCCTGAACTCTGTCGCAGTACGCGCTCGTTTCTCTCGCGCAGGTCGATCGAACACTTTCCATGCACCGCGCCTCGGATCTCCCTCTTCCTCATTCCTCTCTCGTCCCTTCCTCTCTCTTCAACCACATCGTGAGGAAGCCACCCCCATGGAAGCGCAACGCACCTATCACCGTCGGCAATGTAAAAAAAAAAAAAAAAAGACCCGAACTTTCGTATAGCAACTGTAGTCGTCGTCATGCGATATTTTCAATTAGTCGTGCGCTCCTTTCAATTAAGTCGCGCGTAATGGAATTGCTAAAACTAATTTTGAGAACGCAAGAGTATAAGGAACAGAGACTGAAAGCCAATAAGCGCAAAGCTAAAAGACGTTTCTCTCGTGTGATAAATATATTTAATATGTTCTTTGTTGAAAAGAGAAAACCGCGTAAATGTCGCCGCGTCGCGAAAATTTCAAGGTGAAAAATCGCGTAACTACTCCAAGAAATTCGTTCAATTCAAACAAGACGTACATGTTGGATTTTTCTTTTTTAATTATATTAATTATTTTTCAATCCAAAATGTTATCTGTGCGATGTGAAATATCTAATAAATATTTTACAAAAATAAAACGTCAATGCCGGAAGTGGCACCTAATTATTATAAATCGGAACTCTTCAAACAAAAGAAGATGTCGGAAAATCGCTGGCTGACTCACAACCGGACGGTACTGCTTAAAAATATTTTTGTACTATTTAGAGAGGCCCGATTCGCGATAAATATTGGCAATAACGGACCACCCTCCGATCAACTTGAGCTTCACATATGTTGTTCAAGGACATTGTTCTGAGTGATTTGCAAAAGGTTTTAGCCGTCGCTCGTTGTTTATTAAAAAGTTATGAATAAAAAAAGTTATAAATAAATTCTTATTTTTCGATTCCATTTTTTTCGTGTTGTGTGTAGGCAGAGGGGGGGCTACGCCCCCGCAGAGGCGAAAAATAAGGTGAGGGGGTCATTTATAAAACTTTTTAATAATCGACGGCTGAAACCTTTTGCATGTTATTATCAATATTTACCCAGTTCGCTTTCCAACTCGAACTGTAAGAAACCGGGGGGCCGGAAAAATCCGAATCCGTGCGGATTCGAGAACTCGGGACCTCCGCGAGACCACTCGGTCCGAAGACACAAAGGATCAACATCGGTACAAATGAAAAATACTTCGATAGTTGTTGGTTTTAC